>OX401414.1:20510350-20553203 GCA_947846245.1 Cerastoderma edule | reverse complement strand
GCTTTCGAATGATAAAAGTTAAACATTTCAGGGAATGTCCTCTATACCTTCCTTACTAAAACACGAATATAACACTAACCTTCACAGCCTGGAGGCTGACCGTTCCTCCTTCCAGTCGGTAGACACTCTCCATCGTCAGAGCTGTTTGTTACATTTGTACCTACTCTTGTACCTGCACTTAAGTTGGTGTTGTTGGTGATGTTGCTTGGATTGTCCACTCTCTCGTTTGAGGGAATAGGGGGTCTACTTTTTGTATTGGCTGAAATTGTTTTATGTGGCTTTAAATTTGTTCGACGTTATACAACGTGTTTTACAAATAGTCTTTTTTTCTCAATCAATGTAAAACAATGTTGATTTTTAAAGCGGTAATATTACCCTTTGACTTTTGTCTAGCGTTCATGAGCAATGACATCAAATTTCATTGCAGTACCCTCTGGCAAAGTAGGGATCTTATTTTATATAACCTTTTAATTTTTGTCTATCTTTCATAAGCAATGACATCACATATTATTGCAGCACCCTCTGGGAAAGTAGGGAGCTTATCTTTGAATTTCCTTTGATGGAGGTTTCTACTGTATAGTTTGCTTTTGAGGGATGCATTGTTCAGAAAAGGAGAACCTAACCATACCATGCCTGTAACTCTATTAGAAGGAGAAAAATATCAAAATCATTTACTTATGATAAAACGTTTATTGATACTAGATGTGTCTAATTTATCTCCTCTACTTTGAACATGTTTTCAGAGGTGTTCAAACACATTTCAGGTATGCCTAATACTTCCTAAGCGCTCATGCTTCCGGAATATTTCCAATACATTGTACATTTATCATAGCAAACTAACCAACATAAATATGGGGCTGCTCAATCCATTTCCCGCCCACCAGACCTCTTCTTTAAGTTTGACCTTTCAGTTTGTAATCTACCGTATATACTCGACTATAAGACGCATTTTTTTACATAGAATTTGGATAACAAAGTGGGGGGTGCGTCTTATAAGCAAAGTCAATCAACTTCACATAATTTTTCAGCGTCATTTTTGTTTATTTTACCTTTCTCTAGAGAGATTTGCAGGTTTGTTTACTTTTGTCCAACATGTTGCAAATGGCGGCCCTGTAAGTAAGGGAAGTAACTAGGATAGATGGGAATATATACCGGTATAACTTAGGTATGGTTAATGAGTATTTTTCAAAATGAGAAGATTGGTAGAATGTATCAGTTATTAGTTAAATTAATCATATCTGTTTATCTGTCAAGGTTTCCGTGACTATGGAAGGTCTGGACATTAAAACGGCGCCGACTTCCTAGGTGCATAAAATAACACTTACCATGTGTTTATAACACCGGATGTCAAACTGTGATGTACATTGTAAAAACAGCGATAAGGGTCATTATCTGACAGTTTGACATTACGCAATTTGATTAAACTAACAACTGTGTTTTTAGCACCTTCTAATTTGCTGGATTGTCACGGTCTGATTGGATTATAATTATAGTTATTCTCCCGGATTAAACCGGATCATACCGGTCTTCCCTATTCCAACCCTCTGAAACTGAGGTAAATTTCACCACCTGTCAAAATAAAACTAGAGTGAAATCGTGAGTTGCTTTTTTACTTCAGCTAAAATAGATTAATAATCATGAAGATTGACAGAATATTTTTGATTAGTATCGTATCCCTAAATATCAAATAATGTGGGAAGACAACGTTACAGTTGACAAAACCCTTGCATCATTCATCGGTGTATGATTAATCTGTACGATCATCAAAAAGTAAATGCGACTTATAGTCGAGTCAACCCTGAATTCCCCTAATCTCAGATCAAAGTAGGGGGTACGTCTTATAGGCAAGGGCGACTTATAGTCGAGTATATACTAACTTAGTATTTAGTGTACTTACCATTGTCTGCTCTTTCTGTACCAACATGGCTGTTGGTCAAATCCTCCAATTTTGATTCCTCCCCGTTAAACAAGTCATTTCCGAACGGCAATTTGGCTAATTTGGCTCGATCTGCGTTCTTGCCCTGTCACAATTGTTATACACAAGGTCGTTAAACACTTACATGTAGTTGGGGTATGCTCATAGTTTATATATGTGTATTGATTATGTTTTGCATGACTTAATACATTAAGAGTAATAAGTGATATTGACGATAAAGGCGTAAGGACTTCGAAATATATTATCACATTGCTATGTACGTTAAAATAATTTGACGTTTATCATCATGTAAGTTAAACGCTAGATCATGTTAGAAAAGGGTTTAACTATTGTGTTTCCATTTTTGTTAATTAACAGTCAGCTCTTCATATCCATGATAATGGTCATATTTTATAATAAAATTAAGCAAAGATCATTTAGTTAAAGTAGGGTTCAAAACTATATTCATAGAATCCATACGAGATGGGTGTAGGGGTAGACGGATACGATACATGTGTAGGGGTAAGCGTATAAGAAAAGGCTCTAGGCGTAGAGGAGGTCATACGGAACAAATCCTTATTGGTATAAGAAAGGAACAGATGTGGCGGAAAAGTGAAGTAACGAAGTGACGTGACCAGACGTAAGAGCCAGACACTAAACAGGCGAGAGGGGTGGTAGACTTAAGAGGAACGTGACAAAGTGACGAGCCAGACGCTAAACGGACGAGAGGGGTGGTAGACTTCAGAGGAACGTCACAAAGTGACGAGCCAGACGCTTAACGGGCGAGAGGCGTGGTAGACTTCAGAGGAGCGTGACGAAGAAACAAGACATTGAAGAAGGATGAGAAGCTTCATACGGAATCTGGCGAGCATAGAGAAACAGCAGACCTATCTTCTTTTCAGAATACTTTAATAAAATTGGAAAACTAGAAATTAAAAAATAACATGGACATGTAAGGCCTACTACGATATTCTCAGGAACACAAGTCTTTTGAACATAATGTACTTGAAATTGTTAGATTTGTGTAACTTTAGATTGCATGCTAAGTTAAAAATCATTTCTCATTTAATATATCCTTGTAAACATCAAAGCAGTCTTTGTGATTTGCATAAACTCCAGTTTTAAATCTTTTCGGTTCCATCGGAATCGACGTTGTGACACTCACAGCGTGTATTTTATCATAGAGGCTGGAGTCAAATATCTTTTGAGTATCAACCTTCTAAATAATGCATATCTTTACAAAAGAACTTATCCAATCGATTTCTCGGACGGTATAAGTCAATATTGCTCGCTATGCACAGACAATTGTGTCGCATTTCAAATAACTTACCCTTTTTCTCCTTCTGCTTTTGTTAATAGGTATGTTTTCTGCGGAGTTTGCTCGATCTGTTGAATGTACAATGAATGAAATACAATGTATAAGGTAATACACAGCCCAGCGTAAGCACATAGTCTTGCTCCCTGACCCTACTCAAAGAGTAATAAGGTAGTGTAAAAGCATTTGTAAAAGTAAAAGTATTTCCTCTTCATAAATATTTTTGTAAACTTTGGAACATACTAGCCTAGAACAATCAGAATGAAATGAAAGCACCAACCAGTATAGGTTGGACGGTATAAATAGAGAGGGAGATTATCATTGAAATTAGCATTTAAGATTACTTCTGGAAATAATGCTTTAAAACATAATCTCCAAATGCTACTAAAGCCCATAGAAATTTTTTAAAGGTACTATCTCATAGATTATGTCCTATAATTAACATATGTCAAAATGCTTATTTATGCAATCCTCGTCACTTACCAAAAGAAGATATATTAATGTTTCATTCCAATAATGCTGACAACCTGTGTTTTCATAAAAAAAAGTGAAACAAGCTTCTGTGACTTTCAGTGCTTTGATTATAAACTCTTACGATATCGCATGACAAAAAAGGTAAACACATGCACAGTCAACCATTAATAAGTCTAATATAATGCTTGTCTATAATTTTACCATCACTTACATGATAACTCAAATTCAGGCCATTGTTTACAAAATAAAACGTTTAAACATTAAACTTCAGAAATATACTGTATGTGTATATTTTAGAAAGACATCATTTATCAGTAGAAAAAGATCAAAAGATCCCTCTATGAAATAGTCCTTTTATTGTGAAAGTGTTCTGTCTTAAAAAAAAAACATTCTTAGAATATAGGAAACAGTCTAACATAAATCAATCAAAAGACCGTAAAAATACCAACTAACAAATTTGGAATTCCGGAAACATTTCGGAAAACATGTATAAAGATTGGAAGCATTCTCGCTTTCACAAAGTAAGAACGTTCAAAATCTTTCAGTTCCTAAAACAGTTCCAAAGCGAATAGAAGACCGTTTATGGGTACATGTACTCACCAATACATTTTGGCGAGATGCCATCCCATGTTCCGTCCGATAAACATGTTTGTGTATTTCCTCCATTAGGAACGAAGCCGTCCACACACCGAAGTACTATCCGGGAACCAGCTTGAAACTTCCTTGTGTTTGGTGGAAATTCGAATCGGCCGTTGTCTGGTGCCCGCGGAATTTCACAGAAATTGTGCACAGCATGCTCCAACTGGGGCAGGGCTGGACATGGCCTTCCTAAAATAAAAAAATATACATAGATGCATGTCTTCGTACAATCAAAAAGTCTACAGAGATTCTTGCCTTCCTACAAGCAAAACGATTATACCAAGTATATATATATACTTGATAATACCAAGTACCTCCCAATTTCTATCACTATGCCAAGCGCCAAGCGGATATTATATACACTGTACATGACATGTAAATATCCCATTATGACCATTAGCCATTTTGAAGGATTTAACATTGATAAAAGGGAAAACTACTATTCTGTGAGAGGAAAGATATTGACGAAAGCTTTGTCATGTATATAAGAACATTTTGGTTAATATTAGACAAAAGGGCACTTCAGTTAGTCACACATAATTTTTCAGTTCTTAATATTTTTAATTAGTATTATTACATGAAACGACTTTCTAAAGGTAACATATTAAGTTTTATAATTTTATGCAATGAAGTATTTACAGTTATGTTTACAGCTGGTTTTCATGTAGTAATAAAGCATAGAAAATATGATGTGCCTTTGGTATAATTCCTGACTCACAAAGAGACATCAGGTCAAGATCTTTCCTAAGCTGAACAAGTTTAATACTGTTTGGACTTGGAATTAAGTCCCAAGATTGTCTTACACAAATGAAGAGATTCAATCTGCCGAAGACATCACTGCGATGGTCATACTTAAAGCAATACTTATTATTTGATTCATAAGAATGTACTCAAAAACGTCTTATTCCAGATATAGGTCTATATATTCTTCATCTCTCATCATTGAATTACCCAGGTTTTAAATGGTAAAGTTGTATGTAGTTAGTCGTCTTTTATACTGCAAAGAAGACTAAAATGACTTAGGTGTAAGTAATATCCCTTCAAGGTCAAAACAAGCTTCAACAATGTCTTCATTGGTTTTGGCTGTTTTATCCAGTTCTTTAAATTCCCGAAGCGTTTTTTGTTTTGCAAATCTTTATTGTATTCATGTAACATACTTTTTTATCTTGTTCTCATGCATGACTGAATGTACAACAGTAAAAACAATTTAATATTTACTAAGCTGATGAAATCCAATGTTGAACTCAGTTTTGAAAATATTTCTGTAATGTTCTACAGATACTTCTGCTTAATTGTTTTTGTCACAATACTCACAGTATAAAAAGTACACTTAGTTACACTTAAACCAGGTTCCTAATATTTTCTGCCTTTTCCTGTAATAATTTGATTCAATTGCACTGGAAAGGAAGTTATATGATCCCTAACCATATAGATTCTAAGTAAGTAACTAGAGTTAGAACCGTTTTGCAGGAAATATTATTGCCATTTGGAGATAGAATTAAAGGACAAATCATTAAAAACTTATTTATTTATCAAGATATCACCTTGAATTTTTGTCAGCATATGTGCCAGAGGTTTCAGAACATAACTCCATCAAAAAGTGATTTTGTGAAAAAATGTTAGAACCGTTTCACAAGCAAGGCATATGGTACCGGTATGTAGACTTTCAATTGTATGAAGGTATACATTCCTCTAGGGCTTTTTGACTCTAAAAAACCATGGACCTATGTAGACCTTTTTAATTGGAGAATGCAGGGATCGCGATATCTATAAAAAATCTTTTAATCTAAAAACACACGGAAATGTGTAGACATTTCGATTGTAGGAAGGCAAGAATCTATGTAGACATTTTGATTGTAGCAAGACACGAATCTATGTAGACTTTCTGCTTGTAGGAAGGCAGGGATCACCCCATACTTAAATCTCAATGAGAGAAAAAATCTCGTTCCACAAAAAGTATTGGTATTTTTTGTAAAACTATGAGATATCATTAAAATTGAATAAAAGAAAATACACACCAAATTCAATTTGACTGTATTAAACGTGACAGTAACACTGTATAAACCCAAATACAGTTCTTACATGTACATGCTCAGGCTGCAAACTAAAATCATTTTTTAAAACAAAATATTGCCCTTGATTTTTTTTATTTCTATTCTTTGAGGGTCTGTTTGAAGTCAAATGCCTCCAGATTTGGGCCCTCTATCATAACTCTCATGAGCATGTCACAGTGTTTAGGGCTTAGTCTGTTTCTTAGCTTTATTGAAATTAATTGACAAGCAAAGGGGGAATGCCTTCCTTAGCAAGCCAGTAGACAACTTTCATACAATTTGTTATTGCATTTTCCTCCTTTGAAAGGAGGCTGTCAACAGCAGCAGTGAGATTTTGTCTCTCCTTTGGTGCTAAATTAGCCCTTTTGCGATCACTTGACTCGACATGCCTTGTCAGTGTTGTTGTTTTAAAGTTATTTGTGCCAATGCTCATAGAATTTTGTAGGCTTAGGCGTTTGCACAGTTTACACCACATCACATTTTCCTTTTTGTCATACTCTAACCAGTTATATTTCAATTTCCTTTTTTTGAAATTTGATAATGTTTGCAGTACCATTGTCAGTTTGATTTGGCTGCTCATTGGAATTATCCAAATTTCCGTCGTCGGCAGTCTTCTTTTCAGTGGAAGTACTTTCAGTACTTTGATTCTGGGGGGGAGGGAGGGGGCGAAGAAACTGCGTAATCGATTTATTGTTGTTTGGGCAGTCATTTTTTGTATGGCATCCTTTTTTCAAATTTAAAATCGGGCGCATCATAAATATAGCACACTTGAATTAGAAGTCCAAACTATAAAATCAATAACACATTTGAATCGAATAAAACAGAAGTAACTTAACAATCTAAAACACAACCAATACACACCACGATTAAATCTTGTAGTTCTAGATATACTTTGCCCAAACAATGTCACTATTTATTATGTGTGTGTGTTTCTAAATCATTTCACAGGACATAAAAATGCCGACCAAGGATTGTATTAGATAAAACAATTGGAACCAAAATTACCCCTCAGTTTGGGTGTTTTAATCGAACCCCCCGACATGTGTTCTGGATTATGGAAAGGACTGTTTCATCCAAGCATTTAATTACCTTTCAACAACAATGAATGTTGGCGATCCTTTGCAACATAGGCCTGTGCTTAAATGATGAGCATGGCACTTCAGGAATTTTTGTATCAAATTAACTTGGAATATATTGTTCAAGGAAAGGGAAAATTTGATGCGATCGGCGATCTCGGGCTTAGGAGAGTAATGAGATTTTTGACAAAATAACGCGAGAATATCGCGAAATCGCTGCCTGAGGTGATCCCTGAAGACCTCATAAACATGATTTTGTTAGCTATTTAATATAATACAAATTTAGGCACAAGGGAACTGATAAAGAATTTTATTCTAGGAAAAGACTTTGCATGGAAGAGTTCCCTCTGAGTTTTCAAAACTTGTTACAATATATTCATAAGGCATTGACTAATTGCAGCACAAAGACATTTTCAAAATTCCTAAAATATAATCCCTTGTCAGTCTGCAATTGTAGTATCTCAGGAGCTACTATATATATATCCTCTCTAAATAACTGAAATCCTCAAATAAGCATAATTATCAGTTATTCAAGGTGGAATATAAATACATGTTTTTATTTTAAATTTACATCAAAGTGCCTTTCCTCCACTGCCTTAGAAGACGATTTCAAATCAAGTGTGCCAATGCAGTGCTATCAGTACTTTGATTTCCAAATTTCCCTAACATGGTGCTAAAAATAGAATTATCAATGTCGCTAATTTCATTCGAAATATATGCTGCATTGCATGGTTTGTAATTCCCAAACTGACTCATATTTGTTCACACATTTCATGTGTGAATTTGTTGTTGATCAGACTGTGTAACAATCAGGAGGAAGCTGTTTTATGATTGCGATAATCTTGCCCAGAGGGCATCTTAATATCTAGAAACGATATCGTAACGTCTTGTGGCTGATGTCTGGTTGCCACCGACGTTACGATTCCAAGCTCATTACTTGTTGGAGCAAAATCAACCTTTTTATGATAACCATAGCATAGAATTGTCTAAAATATCAAATCAAACAGCTTGATAGAAGCTAAAATTTCTTAATTAAGTTGTATTTCTTAATTGTTGGTGAAATTTAGTGAGAAACAAACCGTTAGTGGCCATTTTAATTTTTTCGCAACTTCTCGCACTTTCTGCTGGTAATTACCCACTGAACATGAAGGGCTCATCCAATGAAAACACATGTTTTTTCCCGCCTTTTCTACAACCTTACTACAACTTCCAAATATGGAATACACCTACAGGTTTAGCTCCATCCAATTTGACCCAATTTGGTTGTCAATTGTTGCAGGATAGTCCTGGATATCCGAATGAAAACCAAGTCAGACTATCATCAAGATAACGCATTTCAGCCACCCGCCAAAACCAATCCAAACATGACACCAGCAGCCATTTGTATAAACGATGGTAAAACATACCCTCGGTTAAAATTAACCGACGGTTAAATTTGCGGTTAGGTAACCATGACGGTTAAATCGTTTGTATAAACTAGTTTTACTCGGCAGTAACCTTACCAGAAATGGTATGTTTTAACCCACGGTTAAAGTTACCAAAAATCCCAAAATGCAACATGATCGTGACGTCATTTTCCCGCAAAGCTGTAGTGTGAAAGGTAAATATTGATTGTTTATTTATTCTGAATGCTTCAGACGTAGATATTTCATTCTCCGCAAAACAGTTAAAGCTTGGACATCCGAGTTAGTGTTCATTATGGTTTGCCTAAATAACACTTCGAGTAGGTACACAACTGTACTTATTAAGTTATCGAAAACAGCCCTACAAGAGATGAAATAACAATTGTCAAAACATGCTCGTCGTCAAATAGTGAATGGGGAAAGGAAGATTGCAACAGAAAACTATACGGAATTAGTGTGTTAGCTACGTAAGGTAGATAAGCTCCACATCATCACTGTGAAAGCTATCTAACAATTGAGGTATGAAGTAATTTGTCTTTCCACGCACGCCACACTTCCCTCAACAAACGATCACCTGTTCATGTTTATACATGTACAATGTATGTCAAATGATATATAAGTACGAAACGTGGATTTTAAATGTGACACATTGTCCTTGGTTACAGTATATATGTGTTCAGAACATGATTCATGAGCCACAGAGCCACAGGGGGACCTGTGTATGTGGACAAGGTGATGGACTCGTTACCCAAGGGTTCTGGGTTCAAGCCCACTGGTTTTGTATGAATATCCTTTTACATAACACTTCAGAGTCCTAGCCTGGTAAAGTTGCATCCCAGGAAGGGGTAATAAAACAATTTTGACACAGCTTTGAAAACCATGAGTGTCAATGTACATCTTATTACTCCATTAGGGAGTTTATGAGCGGTTCAAACTAAAACAGGATTTTACAAGGCAATTGAAGAGTATAAGTTCTGCATTTTATTAGTGATGCCACGGAGAAGTTGCATTGAAACTATTGGAACAAAAGTAAACACCATTATAGCTCATGGAAATAAATTTCTTAATTTGTCACACTATCTTCTATATTTCTCTGCTGTAGTTGTGACAAAGGAGGTTAGCATAAAGTATAAAGTAGTAAATGAAAGCATTCTCAAACAATTCATCTTTTACATTTTTCAGAAGTTGTGTTTATATAATTTCAGCTTTTCAGTTACTGAAACAGACCATACATGAATGTCGACTCAGAACACAAGTCCCTCTGTCAATCTCAGGTACAGTAAATGTATTTTGATATACTATAGGTCATGGAACATATTGGTAATAAACTTTGATATATGCGTGATTGTAATATAGAAATGCATGGCATTATGGATTTTTTTTGTCAATGCGACAGTTTAAAAAAAAACAAAAACCCTCCATATACTTAATCAGTTGTACTTTTTCATTGTTTAATTTTTTCTATACCTATTTTTCTTTGCTTTGAGTTGTTCATTTAAATACCATTATTCTTCATAATGCCTTTAATACAACTCTTTTCCCAATTCAAAAAGGGTAAAACAAATTTTAAGGAAATAGCCATTTTAACAAAGCGATAAATGCTCATCATGATGAATTATTGTTCCTTTTTTGTCACATGAAAAGATTGTGGGAGATACCCAAATATGAGAACAAACATACATGTACATGTATTTTCAAAGATATCTAACTATTTCTGTGACTGACAATGGTTTCTATGATGATTTTTTTTGTGTCTTTGGAAGGTCTCTTTGCTTGGTATCATATTAAACAGTTTCATTACAAAGATCATTTCTTAATTGGGCCTGAGGTTCATATTAAAGTGGACAACATTTCCAAGTTATTTCAATATCCATTCATGAAATATTTGAAGACAACATATTTCAATATTATTTTACCTTCCAGTCTACATTGTGTGTTAAATAGAGGGAATATATTGCATGCTAGGGGCCTCTGTGGCTTAAGAATAACAAACTTGAAATTGCATGACCCTTCTCAGCATGGGCTCAAATCCCTGGTGACTGCATTTGGATCTTCATGAGATAATCTTCTGACTGACAAGAAGAATGTGGAGGGTTCAATCTTGTCCAACCCTTATGGGCATTCATGTTGGGGGAATTTCTTCCTTTAAGTGTACTGGGCATCACAACATTTCAGAAATATTGACACAATGTAAACTCCATGTAAATAAATAAACCATGCTAAACACAAATTCTTTTTGTAGAATTTATCATAACTTATATTGTACAAGCAAATTTGATAAATGTAGGTCCTTTTTAAGTTTCTGGACACCGTATGCTGTGCTGCATCTGAAAAAAAAGAAGCATGTTCATTGAAAATTCAGTTTAAAACTTTCAAACATAGTATAAAAATTAAAAAATCATCATGAAAACATGCCATATTTTCTATTGTTAGTTAAGCAGGAGTGAGCAGGAGTCATGGAATATAATCTTATTTTAGGTGTTATCATTTTAGAGACTTTTTTGTAACTATTCCTCATGTGATATCATCTAGATTTGGAATTATGTAAAGTCTGTCATTTAGTTTCATGTATACAGTGAAAAGATATGTTTTGTATAAAAGGACCTATAACAAATATTATAGTCAATACACTGTTGATTACTGTTGTTTTCTCAATGTTTTAACTACACAGTATTGTGTAGTGTTTATTGCTGTGTCAACATTTTTTCAGTTATATTACAGCTTATCTGAGTTTCACAAGTACTTATGCCAAATTCATAGAATCAGCCTTACCTGGATTTGAGTATTGGATATGAAGGAATGGTCTGCATGGGTACCAACTATCTCAAGAGATAACACTTTTGTCAGTCTGAAAATAAGAAACCCATATTCATCAGTCATGTGATCTATCTTAAACATATGTAACATGTGATGAAACAAAATAAACAGGTAAATACCATGTCTTTTAATCTACTTTATATGAGCTTTGGAGGAAATTGTCTGCCATATAAGTATAAACATCAATTCATAAAAAAGCAAACATATATTTTATTTCAAAAGTGGAATACTTAAAGTATTTGATCTTAGATATAGGATTAAACCATTCCTTTCATTGTTTTACCTTTAAATGCACTTGAAGCAGAAGACATAAGAAACCATTGTGACAATAAGTGAAATTGCTCAGCATGAGCTGCTTTAATGTTACATTTTATTCCCAATTTCATAGTCGAAACGGCATTTCTCATAATTGATGTGTTCTGATGTGATCCTAGAACAGAACTCAGGTAACATGTACAAAAGTTTAAAGAATGGTCAAAGTGATAGCTCTGCCATAATGGATCTTTGAAAGCAAAAGGAAAGAATGTTATTTAAAGGACTTTCCTTCAAGACCAATTTCTCCTTTTATCAAAATGGTATGTAACTAAGATCCCTGTCATCTCTGTCTGGGTTAAGATCAATGAAGGCATATGGGTTTTCAAACAGATTTCTTGACTGACATACGGAATGGAGATGGTTCTTCCTTAAGGGCAGTTAAGTTGTGGTCTTTCTCCATATCTGTTAATAACCATAAATCACAGCAATACTCAAATTCGCTGCCACTATGTCAATCTCAAACAAACACAATGTGACTTTTCATAATCTCATAATTTTGTGTTCTTGGTGTGCTTTGAACTTCGAGATTCCTCAAAATCCCATGGGGAAACTGGTTTTAATGGTAATAAAACACTGATATGTGCTTTTTTCTAAATTAGAGCTGGACTACAACTCCCTACCTGCACACGATTGTACTTGAACGGCGTTATGAGGAAATGTTTTTGTTTGTTATTGTTTCGTTTTCAGCAGAAAGTCCTCGAAAGGTAGAGGATAATCCCACCCAATAAAATGTACCGGATTGATAATCGAATAGCTTTTATCAAAAGTGAAAGTAGAGACCTTTAAACTAAAGAGACAACGCAAAAGAAGTTGTTACTGTTAATGCGGGGTGCTTAATAGGCCACATTATACAAGATATTTTGTTGATGTCTACATGCTAAACAGGGGTCATGTCTCGTTACTTTTTCGACAAACCAATTTCGATGATTTAAACAATAAACAATGGTCTTACATGTCTCGTAAGCTTCTCTATGAAAAACTGGATGGTCTGCGTAATTTTGTTTCTGCATAGCTGGTCAGTTGGCGGTCATTTCGTCAAAAATTCGTTTGAAGCGGGACCGAATTTACAAGATGGCGACCATATTTAGAGCGGTAAATTTTCTGGTTAAACAACTAACCTTGGTCCTAGAGGTTGGTTACTTTTACCTGGGTTAATTCGCGGTTAAAGTTACCTGCGAGTTTTATACAAACACTTACTGCGTTTTAACCAGGAATTTAACCCATGGTAGGATTTAACCATGGGTTAAACTGTTTATACAAATGGCTGCAGGGGGTCCATCTGACAGTCTGCCCGCGGCAAGTCAACCAACCCTTACCAATGTTATGACCTTTCTGAAAGGGATTGACAGTCTATTATCCCACATGGACAAGAGGAACGGATGCATAAGAGGAGTTCAAGACAAAAGTGACTTATTTTGATAAGGATCTGAAAAAGTTATGGTCCCTAAAAGAAAGTAAAGGTGCAGTCCATGACATTAGAGGAAAAGGTTGAAAGAGCTACCGGAGCAGTCAACGATAAAGCCATGCGCTTAGAGAAAGACGCTTTAAGAACTATGTCATGGCCGAAATAGATTATCAACTCTCCCAAATATGAACATGCAAAAAAGCAGCATAAAGACAAGCCGTGGTAACTTAGAATGTTATAATTGCTGACAAAACCATGTAAGGAAAAAATTCAATTTTTTCAAATTAAACTTTTAAGATTTAAAGAATGAAAAATAAAAGTCTGCTTGAATTTGGTAGAGCCAGCTTCTTTTTCTGAATTACCTCTTTTTCTACATTGTTTTGGTTATAAGGAGCTGTTTATGGCTTATCAGTTCTTATCAGTCAGTCAGTGGGGGTCATCAAAATACCTTGGTCAGCGAACCACTGGTCAGCTTCTTACACAAACCAATTGCTAACCAACACGAGAAAATCTTGTGCTACAATAATTAAAATAGAACGCTAAGTGCTTAATTTGCAATGAACTTTATGTTTTAATTTTAATTCATTTCTGTTTGAATGCTTACAGAGCCCTCTACATCATTATTGACCAATAATCTTCTGACTCAGACTGCGTACATGTCGAAAAGTTGCTGATCAGTCCCAGAGACATAGACAACAGAGATTGGCAACTCCTTCTTTACCTATAGCCGGTTTCTGCGATATCTCGCATGGCGCGTTATTTAGCGAGACCTTTCGAGATCTGTCTATCGACGCTATTTTCAACTAAACGCGAAATAGGCAACACACATTTAAGCGTGTTTTAAGTCATAATTAAATCATTTTCTTACCGATTTTACTATATTGTTATTGTTAGAAAGTTTCTCCATCCAACAAGACCGATCAGCAAGCAATTATCAAAGAAATAAACATGGCAAACTGCGACAAACTTGATTGAATTGTTCGCAATTTCGTGGTTTTGTGCGATAAACGTGATAATTGAGTAGTTTTAGATTCAAACTGTTCTAAAGGAGGGTTTTTCAAACATTTCCAATTCAAGTCCATTTTAAAGAAAGGGTTTGTTTTTCTACATTTCCAAATTTTCAGTTTGATATTCCTTGTCATTTAGAAGTTATTCCGTACTGAATCTGTCCCTTTTACGACCCTAATGAGTTTAACCATCTTGATTTACAAGCAAAATCAACAAAGTTGTGCACAGTAAAACTAAAAAACTATGCACTGGATCATATCATACTTGACATTTTCCTGAAGAATCATTTTTGTTTTATGGTTGCCCGCATTTTTATAGTTATCTTCGCTTCCATAACGAAGTTATGCCAGGTTTACTTAACCACACAAGCATGATCATGATTTCGGCCATTTTATTTTCAACCAAAATATTTCATACTTGTACAAAGTAAAATGTTTTAATGGAGGTTTATTCAAACATTTCTAATTTATGTCCATTTTAATGGGTTAATATGATTTTGTCGATTTCCAAATTTTCAGTCTGATATTCTTTGTCATTTAGAAGTTATTGCGTACTAAATATATCCCATTTACTACCTTAATGAGTTCAGCCATCTTGATTTCCAACCAAAAATTAACAAAGTTGTGCACAGTAAAACTAAAAAACTATGCACTGGATCATATCATACTTGACATTTTCCTGAAGTGCTATTTTTGTTTTATGGTTGCCCGCATTTTTAAAGTAATCTTCGCTTCCATAACGAAGTTATACCAGGTTTACTGAACCACACACGCATGATCATGATTTTGGCCATTTTATTTTCAACCAAAATATTTCATACTTGTACAAAGTAAAATGTTTTAACAGAGGATTATTAAAACATTTCTGATTTATGTCCACTTTAATGGGATAATATGATTTTGTTGATTTCCAAATTTTCAGTCTGGTATTCTTTGTCATTTAGAAGTTATTGCGTACTAAATATGTCCCATTTACTACCTTAATGAGTTCAGCCATCTTGATTTCCAACCAAAATATAACAAAGTTGTAGCAAGTAAAACTAAATCAAAGGCCTGAAAGGCCAGACTGCCTCGCAGTGGAATTGTATTCCTTAGTCTGAAGGACTGTTTGTGTGTTTGAATTTAAAAAATATCTAGAAGATAAAATGCAGATAAACCATACAACTCTGTTGTATATCTTATTTATTAAAGAAAGAACAACTGTAAATATAAACCATGTGCAAATGTTTTTAAATGTATTCTATGAAAAACGTAATAAAAAATAAGTATGAAATTAACTACAGTATTAAGTTTTTGTACGATGAGACATAACAAGAGACCCATGAAGTCCTGAAATACTGACTTAATTTTCATCGATATTGACAATCTGATAAAAGTTGGTAAAGATTTGAAGAACATAATTCAACTCTTTACGTCCATCCCCATCTCTTGCATGTGAATCAAAAATGAAAAAAAATCTAAATGATAACAAATTGCTTTTGCATTTCCCTTACATATAAATATGCTGTACTGAAATTCTCCTTGATTGGCAGGCAATCCAACTCCTATAGCCATCTCAAGTTTAACAAGGGGGTAATTGTCTGTGTAATTCGGGTTCATTGCACCACTGTACGTTTTCTTTACTTTGCATACAAAATACTCACTAGACAAACAAATGTAGGGAGGCAAGTCATGTACTTCAAGAAACTCAACTGAGTTGTTGTTATATTTTCTTATATCAATATACAAATCATCTCCTGCAATCAAAACTTGATCCAAATCATAATTCCTCCAAGAAAACTTATCAAATGGATGTGTAAAAGTATGGTACACACTGCTTACCTCTTGACAACACACTAAACATCTCATTACCCTGGTGGATGTTTCCCTAAATAGGAAATTCATTCAACATTTTGTTAATGTGACTTTCTGGCCACGGATTCGTTTCGACATCACCACATATCATCAAAAGTAACATAATAAGTAAGAGGTTTCTGTTAGCATGACAGACCATAAATAGCACTAAGATAAAATTTGGTTTACAGTCTGTGTCCTCATCTCCATCAAGTTTACCGGCTTGCAGTCGTAAACAAAAACATCCTATCCTCAACATCCATTGATTAAAATTAATCCTCATTTATTCACATAATATTGCAATGCAACTCAAAACAGTATCTCCCTTCATTTTCAAAAGATGAACAAATCGGAAAGGTTAGTGAATCCACTGTACACGAAGTCGAACTTTTTCAAGCATAGTCTTAGCACAAGATAGCCGGAAATTCGAAATCTTGAACAATGCCGCTCAGCATGCGCAAACACTAAACGCCCCGGCAAGTGAATAGATAAAACAACATGTCTCTGGATGTAAACATTGAACGTTTGGAAGCGATCATGTAATTTTCCAGACATGAAACCGTATCTCAACTCTAGCACCAAATAGTTGTATCGACTCTAGTATGTTCTCCAGAAATAAAAACAATATACTCCAAGATAACTCCAGACAGTGTGCAGTGCTCACAATTACTTATTACAATGTAAATTCCCCGCAAAAAGGCCCCGACAGGAGTATATATATATATGTAAACCGAGTGTGTTAGGCCCTGGCAAGAGTATATATAAAGTGAGTGTGTATTGAAGGCAAAATAAGTCCACAGCAATTATATAAACATGGAACGTTCGAACTTAATCTTCAAGCGATCAAACCATGGATCATATGATTTTTCCTGACAAGGCGACCCAATGCTAGAATCAAATATTTGTATCCCATTCCATCGAGAATACCTAAAGAGAATAAACAAACGTTTGAATTCGCCTCTGCGGTTCAACGTGGAAAGTAGTTTTTTGGTATACATGCGCGAGCGCGGGAGTATTCTCCCGCCAAAATTCGCGGAGAACTACTTGATTTTTCCCGCCGAAATTCACGTAGGATTAGTTTTATCTGAGTGATCAGCCCCCGAAGGACAAAGAACGATTCAGATCGATGACTATAAGCAGTCGCGCATACGCGACGCTTAAAAACCATGCACTCGATCATATCATACTTGACATTTTCCTGAAGTGTTATTTTTGTATTATGGTTACCCGCTTTTTTATGGTGATTGTCGTGTTTATAACGAAGTTATACCGGGTTTGCTTTACCACACAAGCATAATCATGATTTCAGCCATTTTATTTTCAATCAAAATCTTTCATTTTTGCATCAATTAAAACTTAAATTGTGTGACTTGGATTTTATCAAAAGTGTTATTACTGAAAACGTCTGAATGAGTTTGAATTGATCCCGTATTAAATGCTGACTAAGTTCTATAGTTTCCCGTATTTTCAAAGTGATATTCCTATATAAGAAGAAGAAAATCCATTCAATTAATGGCCAAAAAGGGAATAGATAGATCTTCTTAATCAGAAACACCACGATATTTCCTTTTTCGTCATACTTCTTCTTAATTCCGATCGCTTGCAAATATGTCAAGTGAAATGTGTCATTTTAAGAACGAAGGGTGATAGAGTCAATCACGGTAGTGGACAATACAGGCTATGATTGTAAATTGCCACCCCATAAAATATGTAGTTTGATGTCATAAAACCTTTTGATGCTAGGGCGATTACACAAGAAGTGTGTTGCGCTAACCCTGTGTCCACTCTCTGACACTTCATTCAAATTGAATGACCTAAAGATCCCGAAAACAAAATAGGGAGGATTTGTTCTGTTTAAAGCGTCTGTCTGGTTTTAAAAGTAGTGTGCTTTGACTTAATTTCTCGTTGAGAAATGATAATAAAAACGAAGGTGCAAGATACACTATTTGCTTTACCGTAACATTCAAAAAGCTCACATTTCTTTTTTCTCAAATCATTTCGGTCAGCAGCATGATAAGACCAGACCCTTACGTGTTTAAGAATAAGTATGTACTTATTGATTTGCAATCAATATTAGAGGAATCTGCGGTAAAAGGTGTATTGAAAAACTTTGCACGTCAGTTTTTTCTTACGTGTCCTTTCGTTTACTAAAACCACTTTTACAAAAATTCTCATCACATGCATTTTAACATCATAAAATACTTTTAATTTTCTTAAATTGAAACATTTGGCTTGAAATAATGTCATGATGAAAAATGTGTTTTGTTTTGACAAAATGAGCACTTTAAACACTTTTGCGACACAGAATAAATGAAATGAAGTGAGAAAGCAATCTTTTAATATTGACGAAAACTATCATGTCTTAGTGGAAAGTTCATGTCTTGGTTATTAACTGCAACTAAATAGAGTCACTTGATTTATTACAAAATATTATTCAAACCTTTGCTTGAAAGACATTGTTGTTATAAGTACAATTCTGAATTGCATGATAATCAAGCCTGTCATTGAAAAAGAAGGCCTACTGGAACTTTTTGTTTTGTTTTTAACATAAAATCAATTTAATAAAATGAAAATAAAACAAAATTTCCAGAAGTTGTTTCAGATAACTAATCAGATAACCAAAACATAGCTATTTTACTGTAATAAAGAAGTATCAATTTCGCTTGACATCTCCCCTGGCAACGGATAAACAGGTACGCTCTTTCCTTATCTCGCAGAACCTCGCGGCACGCGAGAGTTTGGCGATAATTCCGGAGTTGCCAATCTCTGTTATCTATGTCTCTGTCAGTCCTAAATGCTTTTTTTTTTAATTATGAATATAAAACAATGGAAACAAAATTTATTATTCTTTGATTTGTTTTTTAATTATGCAGTCTTAATGAATTATAAAGAAAACATTAAAAGATATCTGATATTTGAAACTGCCAGATTTACTCACATAAACTAAAATAAATCTCCTACATCTAATACAATAACAGTGAAACATTGGCCAAAAACAGCAAACAATTCATTTTTCAGAAAGAAAAGGAAAAAATAAGCATAGCCTTTCATCAAGATTTTGAAAATGTGCAAAAAACATGATTTAAAGATAGTTTCTCCTTTTTCCACATATCAATATTTCTCAAATCAGAAGTTCCAACATGCTATGAACGAAAGCAACAAAGAAATAATGACAATAGCAAAGTTCAATTTCTGCTCCAGAAGCACTAGTACTCAAAAGCTTCTTTTTCTAAATTGATTTGGTTATAGAGTGCTGTTTATCCCATATCAGTTCTTATCAGTCAGTCATTGGGAGTTATCAAAATTACCCTGGTCAGCAAAATACTGGTCAGCATTTTATACCCTCTGGTCAGTTGGTCAGCGGTCAGCAGTCAGCTGGTCAGCAGAGAAAAGTCAGCAGAATATACCTACCCTTTATTGAGTTCCTATACATGAATCAAAATTATAGTCAGATAAGGAAATCTACCTTGATAATTAGCATTATCCTGCCTTTATCATAAATATTTTGTAATACTGTTATTTATCTGTTAAAAAGACACTGTGCAATAGTCCGTGAAAACAACAAACTAATCACAGCCGAAGTTATTTGATCAGAGGGTGCATCCGCCAGAAATCGGCAATTTATGGAATCGTCGGTAATACATATACGTCGGTAATAGGTATATTATCGATCTTCTATACTACAAATGTAATCAACTTACCTAAGAATATAATGGCGAAATATAATACGGCGTACACAATTAGATTTGTCATTTCCCTGGTCGGCATTAATTTGGATCTCCGTTTATCCTATATGCTTGCTGTTAGGTCTCATCTGACTCGGGGTCAATAAATAGAGACGATTCAAGTTGGGGATTAAACTTTATTGACTTAATCACATGGCTTCCATTCGAACAGCCTCGTTTTCGATTCCTAACTAAAGGGATGCAACTCTAACTTATTAATAGTATAAAGCAGACATGGTTGTGTCCCTTAGACCATTCATATGAAACACTACAACTTCTCCCCTTTTTAAATTATGACTACACATTCATGAAAATAACTAATTCAAGCAACCATGAAGGTGTAAACATAATTGAATATTAAACTTAAAACTAACGTTTAGAAACAGGCATATCTGTGCCATAATTATGTTCAATGCTAGAATCTTAATCTTAACTTGCAGACTTTCATAAATCATCCTATAGTCTGAATTGAACAAATTAAATGAAATTTACTTTTCACAAGTCCTAACTTTTAACAAAATGAGTTCTAATAAACACTATCTTGACACATCTGTATTGATTGTACAGGATTGTTCATTTTCAAGTCATTTCATAGGCACTGAACTTCTGAGGCATAGCACGTCTTCGATCAGATCTTCGTATTGGCGTTTGTTCGATCGATTGTTTCTCTCCGGTATGTACGGGTACGGGCTTCTCTCCAGTATGTACGGGTACGGGCTTCTCTCCAGTATGAATTGGTTCTGGTTTGGAATCTTTTGATTTGTTATAGTGTCATTGTTTGTGTGATGACTCGATTGTCCATTATCACTATTATGTAACTGAGCATTCTCAAAGAACTTCTTCACATGCGTTGAGTTTCGGATTTGTTGTCACACCCGACGGCGATTTAACAGTAACTTGATTCCCGAACTTATCGATCACCTGAAATGGTTCATGTGCATATGTTGTGGTAAATTTGTTTACTTTGTCTTGCTTTACCAGTACTTTGTCACCTATCGTGATATCTCTCTCCTCAGCTTTTCTTTTATTGTCTATATTCACTCTATTCTTCTCCTTCATGTACATATCTCTGTCTCTCAATTCTCCATCGTTTAATGAAAACTGTACATCTGGTAGTTTTGTTCGAATCTTACTATTAAACAAGAGTTCAGACGGAGAAACTCCTGTTGTGCTGTGAGGTGTATTTCTATACGCCATTAAGTACTTTCGTATTTCGCGTTTCCAATCTTTACCCTCAGCCTGTGAGATCCTGATGCGTTTCATGAGTGTACGGTTTTGACGTTCCACTTCGCCGTTTGCACTCGGATGTAAAGGTGTTATGTGTCTATGCTGAATTCCATTTTCAACCAAATACTGTTCAAAGACTTCTGACACAAACTGTCTTCCATTATCACTTGTAATTGTCAAAGGTAATCCATGAGTGATAAACATCTTCTCTAAACTATCGATTATCTTCTCTGATGTGATTGTCTTCATAATGTCTATTTGGAAGAAACGACTGTAGTAATCAACACAAACAAATACATAGTCACCGGATGGTAACCGTCCCATCAAATCTATGGCAAGGTCTTGTCATGGTCCCCCAGGTAATTCTGTTGGAGTCATTGGTTCTGGTTTGGGTGGTTGGCTCACAAGTTGACAGCCATAACATGATTTAACATAGTTTTCAACATCCTTGTCCATCTTTGGCCACCAAACCTTTGTTCTGAGATTCTGTTTTGTCCCTACAATCCCTAAATGACCCTCATGAGCTAGTTCTAAACACTTGTTTCGGAGACCCTTTGGAACTACTATCTTTGTACCTCTTAATACTAAATATCCAATTGTACTAAGTTCATATCGAATTGGTAAGTATTCTGAACATTTGGACCATTTATCAGTTTGTATAGCTTTATGTATTTCCATTATTTCTTCATCAGAGGATGACATCCTTTCAACATGTTGTGTTGTGAGTGCACTCCGTGTTGAGACCTGTGCAACACATCTTATGAATTCATCACCTTCACCTTTGTGTACTAATTGGTTCTGTTTAACAGTTACTCTCGATAGGAAATCTGCAATGTTTACTGAACCTGGTCTGTATTTCACAACAAATGAATATGGAAGTAGACGTAGCACCCATCTCTGTATTCTCGCACATGGTTTCGAATGCGCAGAAAAGATAACCTCTAAAGGTTTATGATCTGTAAATAGTTCAAACTGTGTTCCATACAAATATGTGTGACAACGTTCACATGCCCACACAATGGCAAGCGCCTCTTTTTCAGTTGTAGAATATCTCTTCTCAACATCTGTCAATGTTCTGCTCGCATAACTAATTATTCTCTCAATTCCATTGTTCTCTTGAATAAATATACCGCCTAGTCCGACGTTACTTGCATCTGTTACCAACTTTGTTCTGCTTCCCAGCTTGAAGAATCCTAAGGTTTCGACATTTGCCATTTTCGACTTGAGGTCAGAAAAGGCTTGTTTCTGTTCATTTCCCCATACAAAACTTTCATTTTTCTTAATCAATCTTCTAAGGGGCTCTGTTATTGTTGCCAAGTTTGGTATTTAACGGGCACTGAAGTTGACTAAACCAAGGAAACTTCTAACTTCTGAAGAATTTTTCGGCTCTTTAGCATTGATCAAATCTCGTACGCGTTCTTCTGTTGGACCGATTCCTTTCCCAGAAACTGTATAACCCATAAAAGTTACTTTATCCATGCTAAACAATGATTTGTCCAAATTGACAGTCAGACCTTTAGATTTGAATGTGTCCATACATCTTCTCAAGTTCCTGTCATGATCCTCTTGATTGGTACCATGTACCATAATGTCATCTGCAATATTTGACACTCCCTTGCAATTTTGTAATGTCTGTGTCATAATGTGTTGGAAAATTTCGGGTGCGGCATTTATCCCGAAATTTAATCTTTTATAACGGAAAAGACCATTGTGAGTGACAAATGTGGTAATTGGTCTTGACTCTTCAGACAACACTAATCGGTGGAATCCCATATTTAAATCGATTTTACTGAAGACGGTACTTTGATTCATTTCAACAAGGACTTCATCGACTGTCGGAATTGGGTGTAGTTCTCTTATGATTGCTTGGTTTGCTTGCCTCATATCAACACAAATGCGAATATCTCCCGACGGTTTGGGTATCACAACTACTGGACTGACCCAAGGAGTAGGACCTTCAACTCTTTCAATAACATCCAAACTCTCGAGCTCTCCCAGTTTCGCACTGACTTTTTCTTTCAGAGAAAAAGGTATTGGGTACATTTTCTGAGCAACAGGGGTTACATTCTGATCAACATGTAATTTAAGTTCACAGTCTTTCAATTTGCTTAATCCTTGAAAGCAATCTTTGTAATTCCCCATGACCTCATCCTTAATTGAGTAAACATTTGAACTTTTCTGGTCAGAAACTTTTAACACTCCCAATTCTCTTGCAGTTTCTCGACTTAAAATAGAAGGAGCATTGTTTTTCAAAACATAAAATGTTACTTTCCTAACTGTTACGGATTCATCATGAAGTGATATATCCGACTCAAACTCCCCTAGCAAGTTCAATGGTTCTGAACTCCCGTATGCAAACAGTTTGCGACTAGTTTTCCTTGATGAGTATGTCTCAATATTTTGAAACTTCAAACCATTCCATGTTTGTTGGTCTATGATGTTAGCTGTGGACCCACTGTCAATGAGAACTTTTAAAGGTATCCTGCCTATCTTTATTTGAAGCTTTTCTAGGTTACATGCTCCAATATTAAATGCATAGCCTCTTGAGACTTCATCCTTTTCTACCCTTTGATTTACAGGTTCATTCACTTGTCTCACATGACCTTTCACCTCCTTGCTCCTGCATTGTATTTGGAAATGACCTACATTTTGACATTTGTGACATTTCTTGTTTTTGGCTGGACATGATGGGTCTTTGGCAAAATGATTTGGTGAACCGCATCTAAAACAGGTTTTCTTTGAATGTGATGGTTTTCTCTTTTTAAATCTAGGCCCTTTTTGACTTAACCCCCCTACTTTGTTGACAGTGTTCTTACTCTCTGTTGCTTGAACATTATCACGAATCTCATTACTCTGAATTTCGCTTAATTCCATGGTGCTTGCAATAGTACGGAACTGTTCCAATGTCAAATCATCACCTTTTTCCAGAAGTTTTATTCTTAATCGATGCGAGTTGCATTTCTCAATAATTTGATCTCTTATGGCCTCATCCATGTTGTCAAACTTACAATTAACTGCCTTTGTCCTTAATTTGGTTATGAATTGTTCTATTGTTTCTCCATTATCTTGGCTTATACTACGAAATTCATAGCGTTCATATGGGACATTTACTTTCGGCGAAAAATGTTTTTTCAGGGTTTTGACACAGATTTCATAAGCATCGTCGTCTTCCTCTCCCTCTTCCGTGAGAGTGAAGTAGATGTCCTGCACATCTATTCCAGCATGGTGTAAAAGCAGTGCTCGCTTTTGGTCTGGATCACTAACTCCCTTACCATTGGCAAATAATTCAAAGGATCTTTGCCACCTTTCCCATTGTTGTCCCAGGTGGGTGGGGCTAACGTTCGGATTGAACTTTTCAATACCATTCAGCTCTAACGCTACAGCCATTTGGATAGTGGTACCTTATTTTTCGTATTTAAACAGGTGTTTTCTATCCTCGTCGCCAGCTGTTAGGTCTCATCTGACTCGGGGTCAATAAATAGAGACGATTCAAGTTGGGGATTAAACTTTATTGACTTAATCACATGGCTTCCATTCGAACAGCCTCGTTTTCGATTCCTAACTAAAGGGATGTAACTCTAACTTATTAATAGTATAAAGCAGACATGGTTGTGTCCCTTAGACCATTCATATGAAACACTACACTTTTTTTCACGCTGTACGCATTACCTTGTTACCGGTCTATACCAGTTACAGGTGCGATCCGAAAAATCCGAATATCTAATGACCTAACCTAATTTGCATAATGGCTGTTTACATTTTGAGTTACCGGCATCTGTCAAATTTGGCAGGCCGAAGAAAAATCTAAAGAATAGCTTCTTTTAGACAGAAAAAACGCTTTAATCCCTCAAATGGTAAAAAGGGCCAAAATAATTAAAGTTTCATTGCTTTGCACCCATAAGTATGAGTGTTCATCCTATGATTTCTAGTTATTATAACTGTCTGAGCTGCTTCGCGACACTTACGCTAAACACAAATGCGCTTAGAACATAAAAACAAATGCTCTTGTTCACTGCCATAAACCGACGAAAAAAAGGTTCCGAAAGGTTGCGATTATAGCATTTGTCGAAAACCTTTCCCGTAAAATCAAAGTACCTAGAATGAATTTTTCGAATCTTACAAACTTCTTTCTTTTTTTATGTTGTCGGGGCATTTTAAGCTTGTATTCGACGAGATAGGCATCGGATCTTGGTATATATTGTAGGAAAATGCCCTATGTATGATTCTAGCCCAAAATACTGATCATCAGACCCTCTGTACATTTGTAAAGGCTAGTTTGCGGACAATATACCATTAAAAAGGTGTTTCAAATTTACATGTATATGAATTTAAGACAGTATTTGAATTCAGTACTTATTCTCTCCGTTAATCGTATGCTGATACTTATGAAAACTACATAATATTGCAGACATGCAAATTTCTTATACGAGCAATGACTAAGGGCTGTTCAGTGCTCAAACATTGGCGAAAATTAAAGGGAAATATGCCGTAATTCAATCTCAGGAGACAGTACAAAACACATTGGATGAGATTGGTGTTAAGTTTGAATTAATTTATTTTACATCGATTGTGAAACAAGTTCTTACAACTTAGATTAATCATTCTCGATTCTACTTCCTGGATACATAACCAGTAATCGCGCCGAATGTGGATTAATGAAAGTTCGCAAGGCAGATCCTGCTATTGGCGGGATTCGAACCCACGACTCTCGTGTCCTGAAGCCGACACTCTACCCCTGACCCACTGGTGTCTGATTTAGATGTATATTGTAGGTACATATAATACTGGGTGTAATTCTAGGCAGGTAAGACGTAAGTGTATTTTGTGCTATGTCTATATGAGCGGAGAGATAAATATTTCTTCGATAGTTCGTTTGTTTAACCATCTATTAACACAACGATATAAGATAAGAAGTCGCAGGGCAGGGCAGGGCAGGGCAGGGCAGGGCAGGGCAGGGCAGGGCAGGCAGGTAGGCAGGCAGGTAGGCACACAGGCAGGCACGTAGGCACTCAGACACATAGTCAGACTTTCAATGTAAATGGCGTTAGTCAAATCAAGATCGTGATTCAGTTCCTTCGGTACTTTCATTTAGTACGACATCGACAAAACGTCAGAACTTCTATGTCATTATCTTCCCAAATAACTTTTAATTTCGAACGGTAAAAGTGAAATGGAATGTCTCTTTTAGTTTAATTCTTATCAAAATTAGTTGAAAAACTAACGTTTACGATAAGTTCCCTTGTGCGGTGAAACTTTTGTTTTTATGAGGAAATAGTTGGAAGTGCATTTGTATTAAACGCCAACCAAGCTCGATAGGTCCGTAAGTTGTTAAATTTGCGCAAGTGTCATGGCTTCCAACCCCAAAAAGTCGTGGGACCAAAACTGAAATATTTTGAGTTGGAGCTGTTGCCAAGCTATTTCGGAGATTTTGAAGCGGTGAAATGTTACAATTCATCGATCGGAAGAGTTTAGTTGTCAAAAGAAGGTCTCATTGTCAAAAACGGGTTATTGCTAAAGTAAGGGATGTTTACAACACGACTCTGACATCAAGGTATTTTAACTTTTTGTATATAAATAAATCATGATGTTTGGAAAACACTGTTCATGAAATAAAGGATGCTTTCATCCTTTATTATGATTATTAATTGTTCGTAGACATGCAGTTGTGTCCATTGGTAGGTCTTCAATAATGCGGTTTGTGTACAAGCGAAAAGTGACATTTGTGTTTTGAACTCTTTTTAGGTGGCTCAAATGTTGATCTAAATTCTATTTTTGGTATGGTAAGCATGTTTTTGTTGTAAAGATTTATTTTTTCGATCCATTAATTATAGGCTACTACTCTTATCTACATGAATGTAGTTGACAATTGATAAAACTTGATTCAAAACCAGTTATGTACGTACCTTTATGTAAATTCAACCGTGTGTATTGAAGGCTGAGGATTGTTGATTTCTATTCATTTGTGTCCCGTTTACAACTTCTAGTTATATAACAAATAATTCATTCGCTTTAAAGTAAGTTTGGATTGACTTAATGCCTAAACTATGTAGATGATGGGGCTTTGAAGACAGTGTTTTCTTGGAAATCTAAAAACAAAGTTGATGAAATAATGCATTAGTAAACATCTTTTTCTTTCAGACAAGTGGCAAATTTGTTTGATAAGTTCCAGTTGATATGGTATGGAATTTACACATAGGAGTGGAGTACCAACAGTAAAAGACATCAGGTAAAGTATCTTATTCAATAACAAATACAGTTACCACTCATCATGATTCAAGCAATGCTTAAATTCATCTTTGACAATATTGTTATGACCTCTCTGTCATGTGCTTATTATACAGGGACCAGTTACATAGCTAATTACATCTATTTACAATGATAGCAATGAAAACCATTTTTCCATACTCATTGATTTCATATACCAACATGATTTTATGTATTACTATGTAGGTTATTGTGTAGTGAACTCTGAGTATTCTAAGGAAATAAGTATGTCAAAGAAACATTAGCATATGCTCAAACTGTTCAATTCTACAAACATGCCAACTATGGTAGTATTTCAACAATTCAAAGAAAAATAAAGAAGAAGAATATATACATCAAATTTCTTTGATAATTCCCTTGTTTCTAGTCATTGAATGCAAATAATCTCAAGGATGATTTGAACATAATGAGCATAGTGTCTTAACTGACCTTTTGTTACAAGTGTTTAATGTATGCATTATTGATGCTGGACTCAAGAGATATCAATTGTCTCTTCAATAAAGGCCATAATCCTGTTTGCTGCATATCACAGGCAAACAGCTGTAGTACATACAACTTGATGTCATGGTAATAACCTATTAACTTTCCATTTGTTATATTCTAGATAATTTCATCAAATGGATGGGGGACTACTATCAGTGAACAGAGAAGATACCACATCAAAGCAAAGATACTGCATGAAGAGGAATAACTATTACTTGTGTTTTTTATAATGACTGTTTGACTTCATCGCAAGAGTTTCATGTCAATTATACAATCAACACATTATTCTAAGAGATGAGCAAAGAATGATAACTTTCTGAATTCAGTTATAAATAAACATATTATGAAACTGATTAAGTGTTTCAAACATTTTAACATAAGTTGTCAAATATTTTCATATAGCACACTTTTTTGGGAGTTGATGCTTTTGATTTTCATTTTTTACAATATTTGAATTGGGAGATAGTCTAAAATACCTCCAAGTTGCAAGAAATTCAAAATAAAAGGTCATTTTAGCTCAGTAATTTCTAGATATACCTAAATGTTGTCAATTTTTACTAAATTACCACTTTGTAGTAGATTGTCTGTAAACATGCCTTTTTGCTATGTGAATCTAGCAAATGATATATTTATTAATTCTCATTAACAAAGCTTTTTTAGAACATTTTTTATGGTTATGAACACATGTTTCCTTTTCAATATAAGCATTACTGCAGCAATTTCAACTATTTCGTCTTTCATTGATTGAGAAAAGATTAACAAGTCATACGTAAGGCGAATAATCAAAATCAAAGTAAAATATAGTGGTATATGCAGCATAAAGGGAATGTAAACATACAATTGAATAAAACATATTCTTTTATTTAATGTTTTTGTCATCTTTTTCATTTTTTTATCTCTTGGTAAAGAACTGTAGTTAATGTTTTTGTTATATAATCAATGTTATCTATGCAGCGACAAGATACCCCAGTGTTATATGTTTATAAAGTTACTGCATTCTGCCCACCAACAACATGAACTAGACTGTTGTAAAAGATGTTTTCTTATGAGTGGACCCTGGTGTATCCCCAAAACCCTAACTTCCCTAAGTCTTCATTCATATACTAATGTGTCTGCCTACTGTGTGGAGGTTGTTTATTCGATTTCAGGCCGACCCTTCCCAAGGTCTAAAGAAGTTTAGCACAGTAGTCTTATTGATTTGAAAAGACCAGACTGAGAGCTCAAGGTAGAAAATACACTGTGCTTATTTGGCTCCAGGGAGTTTTGAAATGAGAAGTGTTGAGAAATTTCTCATAACGCCGTAAACAGTATCAAAACATTGCATTTTAAACTTGTCCTTGTATGGAAAATAGTTAGCAGATGACATTTCAAAATGTGATGAAATTAAAAAATAATATTGATAGGGCAGAAAACATTGTGGAAAAAGTAGAAGTTGCTCGCTAAACGCATTTCTCCTTTTCCTATTACGTTTTCCAGAGTCGTATCTAACAAACTGGTCAAATGTTGTTGTTGTTTGGTAATGGGTTAAAAGTGAGGCATAATTATGCGAAACTAGTCATATTTTAAGAACCAAACAGATCCATCAGATGAGAAATTTTAGACACTCATACATACATGTAGTGGCATTATCGTAAAACTGCCGCGTAAATATATCAAGATTCATTGGATGAAGTTGTTATGTTGTGTGTCACGGCGCATCAACAGGCCTAGTTATGTGTGTAAAATCGGGTTATATCAACCATCAACATTTCTTCATAAATAGAGTGTCAAGATGCATTTCAACAGAATTTTCGAGTTTCCGTAATTTAGCCGATCTGCGGTTCCTCATGTAAATGATTATCCGATTGAATCTTGAAACGAAATATCGAAACAAAGGCCAAGCAAAGGAAATGGTTTCTAATTTCTTATTTCCACGTTGTCAGTCATTTCACAGATTTAATCAACATTTTGATTGAAGGAGGGTGTATTCGGACAATATGCAGTATTATGGTATTGCGCTTTAAAATGTCAACAGAACATCGTTAAAACCACATTGAAAAATAGCCACAATGCCGACGTTGAAAGTCACTACCGATCTGATGATTTTAACCTAAAGGAAACAGTAACATTCGACACATCTATTTGTTCTTTTAGAAGTTACGCGTTTGTGTTTTTCCCTGGTAAATCAACGAACTCTCGCTAATTACTCGCTTAGCAATAGTGGCCGAATATTATTCAAACTTATTTATGTGGAGCTTAAACATCATTGTTATCAATTTTTCTCTTACTTTCTTTTTCACTTGTAAATGAAAACCCAACAATAATTTAAAAGGAATTTATCATAACAGTTGGCATCGTAAGGTTTCGGTAATCGGGATTGTCGATTCAGTAATATTGCTAAATAACGTTATGTTCCCGTAACTTAATTTCATATGTACGCAAATCGCAGAAATGGTTAACTTACGTTGATGTTAGTGAAACATTTTATGCAAGAACGTAAGTTTTGCGTAACTTCTTTACTTGCACAAATAATTTGCATAAAGTTACGCAGCTTAGTGAAACGGGGCCAATTGGGACGAAAGTCTCTTTAGTCGTATCACAATATAAAGATAGATAAGACAGGACAGTTAAAATAGAATAAAGACATTTATTAACACACAAAGCAGCTTACATTTGAAGCGTAACAGCTTACTTATTAGAATTGAGTCGACGCTCCATACGACTCAAACCCGCCCTCTCGATCAAAACAAAGTGAATGACAGCTAGAAAATACATTCTCTAAGACATATCAAACCTCCACGTAGTTTAACAAATGAGTCGTCAGTAAGAATGACCCCAGAATGAAACGTTCTCAAGAAAATCCAATGAATCAAGATTATTGTCGACCTTCTCAACAATAAATAGCACCATTCCTCTTCATTTTGAGTTTAAATCTTCCTTCAGTCAGTTTAGACCTTGACAATACTATTAAGTGGACATAGATCATACTGTTAAGCCTCAATAGACTTATTTGAAAGGACTATCTCACATGTTGTGATTTTAATAATTCAAAATAAGAAGTTTTCTTTCAATAAAATGAAACTTGCCAGGACAGATCTAATGAACATAAAAAGGTTAGTTTGATACTGAGACTACTTCTTTTAACCCTTTCCCAAACAATAACAACGTTTGACTTGTAACTTGTTTCTGACGACTCTAGAAAACACTGTGGGAAAAGGAAAAATTGCTCATAACGAGCAATGTTTCCTTTTCCCACAATATTTTTTGCCCTATCAGAAGGTTATTTTCCAATTTCATCAAATTTTGAAATGTTGTCCGCGAACTCTTTCGAGTTGGGACAGTGGAAAATTTGGCATTTTGTAAAGGGTTAAAAAGGCTTCATATAGATCTATACCAAATTTTCTTGGGAAATGAAATAATTACTCATATACATACATATTTTCATGAGTGCAAACGTTTTCATTATTTTCTGGTAACCACACAAAAAGTGAGAAGTGTGTAACTCATCATTACAATCAGTCTTGCCACCAAATGATGCATGGACCAGCATAATTACCATGAGCAATTGATATACAGTCGAGCCTCCATAGTCTGTATGTCGTTAATCTGTATTATTCGCCATCCGAACAGAATTTGTAGGGTCAGTCCTTACCTTCATTAATTCCACTGTTTAATCAGGAAAATCCGCGTTCTGGCCCCGGACAATAAAAGTAGGGAACCAAGCCTAAGTTCTCATAGTATATGCGCACGACAAATCCGCAAACCAGTATAATGATTTTTTTTTTCAGTTACATACGTTAATTGACGATACAGAAATCCAACATTCACACCTTTGGCAAATTCACATGTATGCTTAATCAATAAATGTCACCAAGTGTGGTGTAATGAAAGGTGTTGATTGTTTGTAAATCGGTCATTTAGTCAGTTAACTGGTCTAACCTAATTGTATATATCGTCGCGTGCAGAAAGTAGAGTTTGTAAAAGGTGTTAACTCGCTGCATTGACAGCGATCAGGATACAATGTCTGGCAATCATTTTCAACTACATGTATAATGTTGTTTTTACTTCATAGTAATTATTATGAAAAACGGTGTATAGGTAAACATTTCACTTGAAACTCCTCGATTGTTTATTCCGGATTATGCGTTAATACCAACATTACTCCTGGGAATGAAAGTGTTTTGATAAATGAGGCTCGACTGTATATGCATTTTTGTATGAAGGACTTTAATCCAAGTAAATTATAAAATTGAAAAAGTGTTTTTGATATATACTACATAATCAGACTTGTAAATGATACCATAATTCTCTTTGAACACCTAACCAATTTGAGAATGATGGCCTAAGCAAAAGTGGCAAGAATGGGTCACAATGTTAAATGTGTAAAAAGATCTATGATACTGTACTCATTACAAATAGCATGGGATTCTTGTAAACGAGTAGTAACATCATAGACTTCCAAAAATAGACAATGATCTTTCTTTAATGCATTTCTGTTACAGGTTAGACTCCCTTTCATGGACCCCATGAAATACATATAGGTAGGTTAAACCCAATCCCTTGGCGGTGCCCAATCCCTTACACCATACACGGTACATTTTAAATCTAAAGCTCTATTAAATGGTTCAATTTCCCCTCATTCAAAAGCATGTTTAAAAGAAAGCAATGCTCTTGCTGTTTCAAAAAGATACCGACTGGTGGTCAACGTAAAATAACCATCAACACACCTTTATGGTTGACGAATTCGGTTTGTGTATCCGAGACGAAAACCGTCAAATCAAACTTCAAAAATTGTGTCACTCGCTTATCAAGGTAAATTTCAAAAACGGATGAAATGTAAAATTTGTCACTTACCGTTCACTACAGCCAATATTACCAAAACAAAGCACGAACATATTTTTTTTGATTCCATCTCCTTTAAAGTCAGTACACACGCAAGTAAGCTTCTGTTTATTGCACCACACTGAGAAATAACATTCACACCTCGGCCGTTGGATTACCCACAATACATTTAGCCTGGGGTCCTGGCCCGTTCGTATGCCGCGAACTAGGGCCAGGTGTCAGAGAAAGTTTACCGAACACAATAGTGTTCGGTTATGCCGAGATATTCCGAATGAAACAACATCGACTGCGCATGCGCGTCGATTAAGAGTCTGCAAGCTTATTCATGGGAAACTGGGACGTCCGGGAAACTGTACCTATTTAGACACCCTACTTAGCGTTGGATCCTTTTGAGATGAAATAGTGACTCCGGTTTTTATTGTATTTTAAAGCGTTGTGTTTTGTAATGGAACACAAATGCAGTACATCGCGCAAATCACCCAAACAGGGTTGTGTTTGTGACACAAGTATTGAAAAGTCAAGCTCTTTGCGTCGTGTTTTACCATATAACAAATCCGGAGTAGATCAAAGTAAACTTTATGGTGGAATGTCTGTAATAGATGGTGTCGTGTGCTTAAATTTGTTATAGAAAAGTACTTAATATTGACAAGCTAGTTACAGAATTAAGGAAGGCGTGTCAATCTTCCAAAGTTAGAGTTAAACGTGGTTTTAAAAGACGAGATATGACGAGACAAGAATATATCTGGAAAATCGTTTGATAAACAATATATGTTAGAATAGTATTAATTCTGATATCAAATTCTTGAGATCTAAATGTGTCCAAATCAGTTTATTCTTAGTTCATGCGTTTCCCCCCTTTTTGATGGCTTCGTCAACTACAGGTTCTTATGTTAAATCAGACTTTCAAACAACACTAAATAAGCCTATTGCGATAATGTTTAATACTAATTATAATTGATTTTGTAGGCTTCATATGATTTTGTCAAAACGAAAAATAAAGGTGCTTAATTTGTCGAGAAGCTTGGCTTTTGATTATAATTTGGAAAAGAAAAATCACGTTCTTTTTTCCTTGTTTGTTATCTAACTTATAACTGCATAAAGGGAATAAATACAGATGCCGTTGATATACTAAAACTCTTGTCGGTGGTTTTATCTTTATTGCCTGTTAATTGAATTCGTGATTGTTTAACCAGAGATACGTGAAACCCTTTACCCCTTCCTTTTATGTGTCCTTGGATTTGATTAAAAAGAACATGTTATGGGAAAGATAGAAGAAAATCCCAATTTTTTCACATTTTTATGTGGTCTTTCTTTCTTCAAAATCTCCTATTAACACTTCATAAGCCTCAAATTTAAGCATCGAAGGATTTAAGATCATATGTAATATTGATTGGTGGAGATATTTGTTTCTAATTTGTTTCCATTCAATATGTTTTGTGTTTGATTTAAAACTCATTTGAATATATAAACAATAGTTTTGGTAGAATTCATTCAGAGATAACTACTAAAGTAAAAAGTTTGATTCTTTTACAAAAGATATCAATTTAATCTGATATTTTGAATCCCAATATTTCAATCAAACAATAAATTAATAGAAAAATAAAATAAAATGAACAAAATCCATTTAAGTGCAATTAATTTATAAAAAATGGAGTATTGTATGAAAATTGTAAAAGGTAAAGGCTACCCAGGCTGAATAAGGGTTGGAAAAGGGTAAAGTTGATAAGGGTAAAAAAGGGTAAATGCACAATTCAAACGCCATCTTTTCATAATAAGGCGAGTGGCAATCCGTTAGCCAATCAGAAGAGACAATTCATTCTCTGACACCTGGCCCTAATGCGGGTTAGCATGGGCCAGGACCCCAGGCTACAATACATTTAGCCCCAACCGTTACGCCCCAATGTCATTTCGCCCCATTTTCCTTTTGCCCCAAATGGAATTCATTTCGCCCCTAATAGAATTCATATCGCCTCAAATGAAAACCATTTCGCCCCAAAAGGATGTCATATCGCCCCAATTGATTGAATGTCATTTTGCCCCAACTTCTTTCAGTTTCACCCCATATTACAACATGGTTACCAAAAAAAATAATTTAAAAGATATTTTCAAGATTGTAGATAAGAAGTACCTAACCTCTGATCAGGTGTTTGTTTAGGGAGATAAGGCCAGAATTAACAGCGTGTCCCACAGGAAGTAGGTTTTAATCGGGTATCGATTTGATCTAAGCTGTTTGCACAATGAAAACAGGTGTCAACAAGGCAATACATCTTGCAATTTAGCTAGATATGTGTTAGATATTTGGGCAGGGTTTGGGAACAACGAACAAGATGCACTACACTATTGTTTGAAATATTTTATTCATACACAAATATGGTTCACTGGAGGACTGGACCTACTACTATCGACACTAACTGGAGCAACTCTAAACCAGAAACGTCTCCAGCGTCGTACTTGTCCCACAAGTCAAAGAACTTCTGCTGACGTTCGCGGACAGCACGGCGCTGGATCCGCTTCAGAGCCCCCTCTTCCACCATGACTTTCTGTAGTTTTAGCTTCGTAGCCTCCTCATACAGCAAGGGTACAATCTGGGAGAAGGCGGTGGCGTCTCCGGCACTGTGGTTGATTCGTCTGTGCCATCCCTCACAGTCGTTGTTCGTACGTGTTGGTCGTCGGAAAACGTTCCATGATGTAACCAGAAATATCGAGGAGTTCATCCAGTTGTCATCGACGTACTTCCTCAGCTCAAGCAGTCGCTCGTCTGTCAGGTTGCCGAATGTTGCGTGGAAGACCGGGGCGACCTCTTCCATGGGCAGGTAGGGAAGGGACATCAAACCTCGCACCACCTTGTAGACCTCGCCTCTGACGTTGTACTCCTCCTGTAATAGAACAAAATATATAATTATTACTTTTAATCATTTATTGAATCTTGGGAAATGAAAAAAGGTTTGCTATGTGCAATTGATAAAGTATAATTTACTATTAAATATAAAAATCATGAATCTCTAACATTGTACTTGGATTTAAACAGTACATGTACTTATAAAATATATCTAATTAGACATTTAGTTGTTACCCTAGTATTGTACAGATGTTTACATGAAAGCAGATTTATACCTGCAAGCCGACCCCCTGGGCCTTGCGCCACACTCGCTGTCCCCAGTGAAACTGGCACCCTCTGATGACAACAGAAGGCATGACTTGTCTGCTGGCGGCAGACGTCGCTTTATCGAAGTCGGCAACCAACACTTCAACGACAGGGGGCGTGGTGCTAATTCTAAAATCTTCTTGAATACCTGAAAAATATGATCATCAATTTTAGCATAGCTACCGTGTCGTATTGTGTGATAACGTACGTTGATATTAACCCTTTCACCGCCACAAGCGAATCGAGTCGATATTGTAAAAACAGTGCACTCCCAGATCAGACGCCGCCTTATATAATTATTCTGCTATGTATTTCGTTAACTCGTCGTTACGCGATTCGTTAAGAAAGATACATATCTAAATTCAACAAACCAGAACATAATCCTCGGTCTTTTTTCTCGTCATGAATGCAAAGAGAAGCGGAACTTGTTTGAGGCAGGAGCCATCGTCATTTGACAGAAATCCGTGGATGGAGAATAGCTGATCAAAGGGTTTTCGCATAACCTGAAAAATAAAAGATAAAATATGAAATACAGTCAGTTACATTAACAATTTGATTGTTTCGCATTGCCATTATAATCTACGCGTTTATTCTTTTGACAGTTTTCAGAAGATAAACATACCTTAAACGTTCCATCCACGAACTACGTCGATACCTTGCACAGGTAATCAAGGCCCTCGTCTGTGGCGAAGATGAGGATCCGCTGGTTGAATTCTGATAAGTCGGCCCTTAAAAAGTCCTTCGGGATGAAATTGGTGGCAATCTGCAATAAAATATATGCATCAGACCTCTCTAAATCGGACACTATCTAAACAGGAAATATGAATAAAACGTGGGTTTTAAGACAGGTTATTATCTTATAGTAGCTTTCTTTATCACTTTCAGCCTGCACTAAGCAGCCACCTGCATTTGCAACACAACCGTTCTTGTTACAAAGTATCCGGTTTATAGAGGTTTTACCGTATATCAATTATTTGATTTTAAAAATATAAATATTTTCATATCGCCTTTGCCCTGGATGCCATTCGTATCAGGTTGTGAAGCTTTGGTCTGCTTGCGGTAGGAAGATCTGCATCACCCATAGTGAATAGCACTCGCTCGGCTACGCTAGCTGCCGACTGAAAAACATTACCGACCGATTCATTCTTCACCTGAAATGTAACAAAATTTATAAGAAACAAAATAATTTAAATTAACCCTTATCATGTTTAGTGCGACGGCAACAGATGCCAATCCGCGTCCGATCCTTGTGTAAACTTTATGCTACTAAAATAAAACTATAACTACCTTTGCTTGAATGCGTTTGGCCACATGTATTCCAGGTGCCCAGGTGTGAGTGTGTTGGTTGGCACCAAACGTGAATGTTCCGTTCCGCTCCTTTACATTGGCACGGCAATACGTGTCCTTTCCCCTAACGGAACACTGCCAATCTCGACCAGAAGGTGTTGGTCGCTGAAAAATAATCAATAGGCAGTTACAATCTAACCCTTTCCTCCACGCGCAAATACTGCATTTTCCCACAATGATTTCAATTCAATTCAATAATAGCATTTTTCATTTTTCTTAATTTTCTTATATTTCATATTATTACCGTGTGGATAATTCTAAAAATAGCTTGTGGAGGAAAGGGTTAAATTAAAAAAATATATAAGTTTTATTCTGTAATACAATTCACAAAATAGTACGCGTTTTTTTGTTGAACACTTTCATTGTGTCTTAAAAATCATTTGGAATTCAGGGTTTAAATATTTCTCAATAAGAATGAAATGTGTACCTTGATGTTGTAGGTGAACCCTCTGTTGTCTACTAGGAGATCTTTGCAGTTTTTCGATCCATTTGGGAGAACCTCGAAATGATCAGGGTCAACCAGTGACCTATAAGATAATAAAATACATAAAAGAACAGATGATATTTTCTCAAATGAACATGTTAGATACTAACACAGTCCTTTAACATTTTAACATAACGAAGTCGGAGCACGTTAACCATGCAGATTTGATTTTGATCAATAGCCGAGTCAGAATGTAAAATGTTGGGCACTATATTTTTTTTAAAAAGTATACAAATGATACAGGCGAGACTTTCAGCAGACGGTATTTGTGCAGAAGGATAATGTTTAAGTATGAGATTGGGTTCTTACATCGAATTCAGCTGTTCAGTGAGAGATGGTGCCAGTTCGGGTAAGTGAAGCTCTATGGGCGCTGGTACCCGTTCTGGTGATTGGATGTCCGTGAGAGGCTCGAGCCTTGGCAGCTTTCTCGGTGCTGGTATAGGGGGTTGCCTCTGCGCTGGTATAGGGGGTATAGGGGGTTGTCTTGGTGCTGGTATAGGGGGTTGCCTCTGCGCTGGTATAGGGGGTATAGGGGGTTGTCTTGGTGCTGGTATAGGGGGTTGTCTTGGCGCTGGTATAGGGGGTTGTCTTGGTGCTGGTATAGGGGGTTGTCTTGGTGCTGGTATATGGTACTGAAGTTCCAGTTCGGGTGACTGCTTCGCTGGTATACAATCTTTGCACTGGAAAGGTAAGTCTTTGTCCTCTCTTACAGCCTCTCTATACTCAACCGCACTGATTCCTAAAATATGTAAGCATATGATCTATTTCCGAATACTTTATACCATATGAAAGCTAAGATCGAAACCTTTCGTTTAATCAGAAACACCACGATATTTCCTTTTTCGTCATACTTCTTCTTAATTCCGATCGCTTGCAAATATGTCAAGTGAAATGTGTCATTTGAAGAACGAAGGGTGATAAGAGTCAATCGCGGTAGTGGACAATACAGGCTATGATTGCTGTTTAAAGCGTCTGTCTGGTTTTAAAAGTAGTGTGCTTTGACTTAATTTCTCGTTGAGAAATGATAATAAAAACGAAGGTGCAAGACACACTATTTGCTTTAGCTTAACATTAAAAAAGCTCACATTTCTTTTTTCTAAAATCATTTCGGTCAGCAGCATGATAAGACCAGACCCTTACGTGTTTAAGAAAAAGTATGTACTTATTGATTTGCAATCAATATTAGAGGAATCTGCGGTAAAAGGTGTATTGAAAAACTTTGCACGTCATTTTTTTCTTACGTGTCCTTTCGTTCACTAAATTCTGAATTGCATGATAATCAAGCCTGTCATTGAAAAAGAATGCCTACTTGAACTTTTTGTTTTGTTTTTAACATAAAATCAATTTAATAAAATGAAAATAAAACAAAATGTCCAGAAGTTATATATACATAGCTATTTTACTGTAATAAAAAAGTATCAATGGATAAACAGGTATGCACTTTCCTTATCTCGCAGAACCGGAGTTGCCAATCCCTGTTATGTATTTCTCTGGATATAAATATGATAAAGTGATATTAGATACTCAAAGTATAATAAATAACTTACCTGTACCACATGTGCGATGAGTCCATTTTCCACAATTATCACACGATAATCCATGCTGTCGAGGGCGAACAGATCGCGCACATACAACACACGCGGAACTCATAACGACAATTCAATTAATAAATATGACTTATTTTTCAAACTTTTATACTTAGATAAATTTCGAAAACACAAATAACATTTTTTTAGAAATTTGACGCGCCGGTCACAGTTACGTTTGCTCTGCACATTTCATAACCGGTTCGTATTATTTGTTTTACGTTATAATTGCTATCTTTAAGTAAAGAAATAGTGTTCTTGAAATAATCTATAGACGAAGTTGGGCCACAAATATATCTGTAACATGATTACAAATCCACCCATACCCGCACACTTACAGAGGTAAAATATCTTTTGAGGAAGGAAAAAGGTGCTGTGTTTCGGTCTTTTATTTTGCATTTTACTGCATTGTTGCTATTGTCACTTAAAATTAATTGAAGGCCATGTGGAATAGTGACAAAAAGAGGGTCACTAAATCTTCAATGTCATAAATGACAATTTGTATAGTTTACATTCATAAATTAGAGATTGATTTGAGAGACGAAAACTTCTATTTTTTCTATTGTGTTACAGGTGCCAAAGTGAATGAGCCTTTTCATCCTGATTTCATCCCGACAATACTTCCATAAACGTCACAGGGTAAAAAAGATGATCATCATGGAAAATCATCCATAAAAGTGGACCGCTATAAGAGGGCTGCTCATCGAGCCACAAATGGAGGTATGCACTCATTAATTTCATCCTAGAACGTTCTATCTTGTTTATCTAAATTTGTATTTATTATATTCATTTTAAAATTTTGGTCAAAATAAAACAGTTTATCCTGTCACATGGGCAATTTACAGACCTATGATATCTGCCAAATAACACTTATTATTTCTGTGACAAGATCAGTTGATTGATTAGCACACCTGTCAGTATCGATCTTTTTTTATGACTGCTTTTTTCTGTTTTATTTTCATTTTTTGTTTTTTTAATCCATATAGGTAGCAGGATAAATAGAACATATGGTTGGTGTCTTTGAATAGGAAATTTTATCAGACTTGGCTTGGTGTTATTTTTATACGATTTGCCTTCAGCTCACCGGATATAACGCATTGACTGATAAAATTTCCGAATCACAACACCAACCATTTATTCTCTACATATAACTGATTTTCTTAAATTTGATTTCAGTTAAACAAAATGGACCACCACAAGTCAGGAAGAAGCTTCTATTGGTACCCACAAATCAAGATTCAATGAAGACACCTTGTCATTGGTCAAGTGAGGAAAATTACACATTGGACGATATGAAGTTAAACCACCAGTTTACAAGGGCTTTTGACGATGAAATTGATCCTATATTTACTGCGACCCCTCTAACACCAATGAACCAGCCAGTCCAAGTTTCTGAAAGAGAGGTGTTTAACACCGAAATTGAGAATCTTCGCAAAGAACAAGACCAGGCCCTAGAACGAATTGTTGAACTAGAGAAGATTGTTGGAGTATCAACAATTTCATCCTGTTCAGGAGAAAACAATAATACTGCATGCCAAATGATGACTGGTGTAAGCTGGGATGTTTTTATGAAGATATTTCTGTTACTGTGTACCTGTCTAGGTAGCAAGAGTACCAACAAGTCCAGCCTACCATTGAAGGAGCAGCTTTTCCTTACATTGATAAAACTTAAGACACAATGTTTCATTTGAGTTCTTAGCTCATGTTAAAGGAATTCCAAAATCAACTTTGATAGACTACTTTTGGAAATGGGTAGACCTGCTGCATGAGAATATTGGCTTTATGGTAAAGTGGTCTGACCGTGAGTCAATATTTGACATAATTCCTCCTGTCTTCAAAAGAGAATTTCCAAGACCGACTTCGATCATTGACTGTTTTGAAATTTTTATAGAGGCTCCAAAGAACCTACTTGCAAGGGCACAGTGCTACAGTTCCTACAAGAAACATTGCACGATAAAATTTTTGATTTCCTGTTCGCCTTTAGGTCAGATTAACTTCATATCGAAGGCATGGGGTGGAAGAGCATCAGATGTTCAAATTGTTCGAGATTCCGGATTTATTGACCGCAAATATCACTTGCCAGGGGACCAAATCCTTGCAGACCGAGGCTTCACATTAAAAGATGATTTTGCCGCAAAGTGCAGTGCTGAATTGTTGACGCCAGCTTTCACTAAAGGAAGAAAACAGTTATCTGCAAGAGACCTGGAAATCTCCAACAAGATTTCTTCTGTCCGTATTCACATAGAGCGGGTCATAGGATTGCTTAAAAACAGGTTCACTATTTTGAAAGGAACACTACCCATTCGTGTTGTGCAGAGTTTAAAAGATGAAAGTATGGACTCTTCTTTGTCTAGTTGTGATAAGATTCTTAAGGTTTGTGCGTCACTTGCCAACCTAGGGACTGGCATTGTCTATAAAGAATAGAGCTGTATATACTATGTTTTCACAGAGATTAATCATAACCAATGGCATTATGTAGTGATTTGATTTTTTAGCATCACATGTATGTGTATTTATTTTATCTTGTCATACGAGTTATTTCAAGTAACAAGTTATGTTGTATTTATTTATTAAATGAGTGATCATTTTGTCTAGATAAAGCCTAAGAATGCCTGGTAATTTTCTAAAATTCAAGTTTTGTGTCATCTGATTTACAAAACCGTAAACACCTGCTTAATTTTGATGCTGAAAGATACTCAGAGTAGCAAACAGGTTTGATCACATGTCAGCTGCGAATATACTTGGCGGCTGGCCTGGATCTATCCTGTTTGCATAAGCATGAAGTCAGTTTCTGCACTATAAGGAATAAATCAATATAGCCTCATTGGCTCTGTTGAGAGACTCATTGGCTCAGTCTGTAACAATATTGATTTGGAACTCATGGTCAATATTATTTCTAAAGTTTAATGAACTTAAAATGACAGCATTATTTTTTTATTCATTTGATTTCATAGATCCTATTGTTGTTTATTCCTTTTTACAAATAAAAGGCACACACAGTAATCTTGAAATTTGTATGAAAAATAATGAAAATGACTTAGAATATCTACTTTTATTTAAAACCCACTATTTCAACAGTACCCTATTGTTTAAAATATATTTAAACAGTAATATATACAGTTAAGTAACATCGGAATCCCAGTTACAAGCAAAAATAGAAAGCAAGTTGCTTGAAAATTAATGTTGCCAACTTTAACCCTTTCCCAAACAATAACGACATTTGACCACTTTGTTGCAGACGGCTTTAGAAAACATTGTGGGAAAAGGACAAATTGCTCGTTACGAGCAATTTTCCCACAAAGTCCCACAAAGTTTTCTGCATTATTAGAATATTGTTTTTCAGTTTCATCATATTTTGAGATGTCAGCTGCAAACTCTTTCAATTTGGGACAGTCCAAATTTTGTTGTTTGGGAAAGGGTTGAAGGCAGAGACAACACAAGTAATAAAAGTTATATGTGCTCTAATAAAAGAAAATATGAAATCAAAGTGTTGAAATTATTTTTTTATCCTTTGACATACA
>OX401414.1:20418787-20509850 GCA_947846245.1 Cerastoderma edule | reverse complement strand
TTTCTGTCTCGGGATACTTCACTCTACATACCCAGCGAGTTTGGTCGAGATCAGACTTCTATTAACAGATTTCGATTTTGCATTGAATTATAGAGGGAAACTTGGAACGGTTGCTTTTCCACTTCTGAGCACGAGTCCCGGGGAAACGCGATATTTTCTGTCTCGGGATACTTCACTCTACATACCCAGCGAGTTTGGACGAGATCGGACATTTTTTAACAGATTTCGATTTTACATTGAATTATAGAGGGAAACTTGAACGTCTGCTTTTCCGCTTCTGAGCACGATCCCGGGGAAACTCGATATGTTCTGTCTCGGAACACTTCCCTCTACATACCCAGCGAGTTTGGTCGAGATCAGACTTCTATTAACAGATTTCGATTGTGCATTGCATTATAGAGGGAGAATTGAAACGGCTGCTTTTCCACTTCTGAGCACCAGTCCCGGGGAAACGCGATATTTTCTGTCTCGGGATACTTCACTCTACATACCCAGCGAGTTTGGTCGAGATTGGACCTCTATTAACAGATTTCGATTTTGCATTGAATTATAGAGGGAAAATTGAAACGGCTGCTTTTCCACTTTTGAGCACGAGTCCCGGGGAAACGCGATATTTTCTGTCTCGGGATACTTCACTCTGCATACCCAGCGAGTTTGGTCGAGATTAGACTTCTATTAACAGATTTCGATTTTGTATTGAATTATAGAGGGAAACTTGAAACGGCTGCTTTTCACCTTCTGAGCACGAGTCCCGGGGAAACGCGATATTTTCTGTCTCGGGATACTTCACCCTACATACCCAGCGAGTTTGGTCGAAATCAGACTTCTATTAACAGATTTCGATTTTGCATTGAATTAAAGAGGGAAACTTGGAACGGCTGCTTTTCCACTTCTGAGCACGAGTCCCGGGGAAACGCGATATTTTCTGTCTCGGGATACTTCACTCTACATACCCAGCGAGTTTGGACGAGATCGGACATTTTTTAACAGATTTCGATTTTACATTGAATTATAGAGGGAAACTTGAACGTCTGCTTTTCCGCTTCTGAGCACGAGTCCCGGGAAAACTCGATATTTTCTGTCTCGGGATACTTCACTCTACATACCCAGCGAGTTTGGTCGAGATAGGACCTCTTTTAACAGATTTCGATTTTGCATTGAATTATAGAGGGAAACTTGGAACGGTTGCTTTTCCACTTCTGAGCACGAGTCCCGGGGAAACTCGATATTTTCTGTCTCGGGATACTTCCCTTTACATACCCAGCGAGTTTGGTCGACAATAGACTTCTTATAACAGATTTCGATTAAGCATTGAATTAAACAGGGAAACGTGAAAGGGCTGCTTTTCCACTTCCGGGCACGAGTCCCGGGAAACTCAATGTTTCCTGAGTTGACACGCTCCCAATGAGTTTGGTCGAACTCCAACCACTATCAACGGATTTCTATTTTGCATAGAGTTTTATAGCAAAACTTGGAACGGCTTTTTCACTTCTAGGCAAGAGTCCCGAGAAAACGAGATTATTTCTATCTTTGGATGCTCCATACTACATATCAAGCGAGTTTGGTCGAGATTGAACCACCATTAACGGATTTCGATTATGCATTTAGTTAGATAGGGAAGCTTTGAACGGCTGCTATTCCGATTCTAGGAAAGAGTTTCTCGGAAACGTGATATTATCTGTCTCTGGACGCTTCCATCTTTATACCCAGCAAGTTTGGTCGAGATCGGACCACTTTTGACAGATTTCGATTATTAAACATTGAATAAAAGAGCGATGCTTGGAACGGCTGTTTTCCCTCTTCTAGACAAGTGTCCCTGGAAAACGCGATATTTTCTGCCTCGGAACGCTTCCCTCTTTGTACCAAGCGAGTTTGGTCGAGATCGGGTCACTTTTAACAGATCTCCATTTAAGGATTGAATAATAGTGCGAAATTTGGAACGGCTGAATTTCCATTTATGGACACGAGTCCCGGGAAAACGGAATAATATTATCTGTCTCGGGACGCTTTCCTCTTTGTACCCAGCAAGTTTGATCGAGATTGGACCATTTTTGACGGATTTCAATTTTGCATTGAATTTAAGACTGAAACTTGGAAAGGCTGCTTTTCCACTTCAAGGCAAGACTCCCGAGAAAACGGGATTTTCTGTCTTTGAACGCTCCATACTACATACCAAGCGAGTGTTGGCGAGATTAAACCATTATCAAAGGATTTCGATTGCATTTAATCAGATAGGGAAACTTGGAATGGCAGCTTTTCAACTTCTAGGCACGAGTCCCCGGTAAATGCAATATTTTCTGTCTTGGGACGCTCCCCTCTACTTACCAGCAAGTTTAGTCGAGATCGGATCACTTTTAAACGATTCAAATTTCTCATTGAATTAAAGAGTGAAAATTGGAACGGCTATCTCTCCACTTCTAGGCGAGAGTTCTAGTGAAACGCGATATTTTCTGTCTTAGTACTCCCCCTTCAACGTACTCAGCGAATTTGAGGTTTGCATTATCTTTGTTAACAGAATGCTTTTGAAATTACTTTTGGAATCAAAGATAACTCTACGACCGTAAGTAATAAAATTAACCTAAGACAATTATTTGGTTTAATTGCACGACTTCAAAGTATGCAAAAGAAAAACCGTTCAAGGCGAACAATTTGATTGTTGCTCAATAAGATGATTAAATCATGATAGGTACAAAACATTAATTAAGGCGGGCATATTGCTTTGTATTAATTTCCTACAAAAGAGTCAATTCGTTTTAGCATATTGTCATGTCAATTGTAAATCCAATGGTGAGCAAAACAATATCACTTAAGGCGAACACATGGAGATTTAGTGATTTTCTTTTATATATCATTTAGGGCGAACAATTTAACTTATGGTATGTTTTAAAAAATCGTTGTTTTATAGTTTTTTTTATTTATTAAAGACAATTCTCTAAAAACATGAAATTATTTGGTATAAATATGAGACCAGAGGAACCAAGTTCGATTCCCTTCTGTAGCATATTATTCAAGTGTAGTATCCTTGAGCAAGACACTATTTCCTAGCCCTGTTTTCGACGATTACCATTCAAGACGAATATAATAGGAACATGTTGAAACGACTTTGAATTAAATTACGCTTTATTGTTCGAACTCAACTTAGCTTGTTTCTTCAGTTTGTCTTTTTGCTGGAATTGAAATGCGGATTGGTTAAATTAGATGTCTCCATTAATTGCAAACAATTTAATTTAGCTCTGTTATTACAGAGGCATTCTACGGATATATATTGTTTGCTGTCAGAATTATTGTATGATAAAGCAACAAAATCTTCCTGAATAAAGGAAGTATCAAAATAAATATCGCAAAGGTACGAAAAGGTGAAATTATTTGCGGTTTATAGCTTGTGGAAAGTGCCAGCTAAACATAAATATCAGTTATCAAACTGAAAGTGTTAGTGTGAACAGATTTGATAATACTGGTTGCAGTTATACACACCATTTCAGTCTTATCTTTAAAACTCATTTGATACTAATTGATACTTAGTTATGGTCCGTTCATTCATGTTCAAGATTTGACCTACATTTAATACTTAACATGAACATTTATTTTTCAATTTAACGCTGTGAATTTTGGGGTATAACCATGCTATTAGGCTGGTTCAATAATGTTGAAATCTGCGGAAAGGGATACGTATATTAAAAAGGTGTATATAGCACCATGACAGATCTAATTATGTTGGAGCGCGCGGGGGTTGATATTAACGACATGTACCACTGTTCGGGGATTTTAGAGGAAAATATCCACAATGATTACATTGAATGAATTTAGATAAAAAAGCAAGACACTGCTTAGACTTAACCTAATACCGGTAAAAAAAAAAAAAAAGAAAAGTCGCTATACAACTGAAAAATACAACACACATTAAACCCCATACCAAAAAAAAAAAAAAAAATTAATGTTGCCCGGGCATTTATTTAAGTGCTGTAATTTCCTTTTAAAGATACTTTCTCAGAGATGTGTGCATTTGGAGCAATAATCGTCATTTTTTTATTCACAATCCTTGTCACTTTACCAAAGTCAATTTTCAATTTCTTTAGTTATGAAGTACAAAAATCTGGTTATGTCGTTATTGAACATGAAGTGCGCCGTCGCACCTCTATGTTTTTCTTTGGAAAGCCGTTTATTAATAATCGGAGGAATTCTCTGTCGGCGAATTTTGCTTTAGAGACAAATATATATTTCATATTAATTACCTCCCTTTAATCTTTAATTTTCACATGGAAATTTTCAATCCACGAACACTTTTTATGATAAGTAACTTGAGTTTAATAGGGCATTTGTTCTGTTGAGTTTTTAATTTTGTTATCCTGAAAATACCTCTTCTTAATCTTCAGCATAGATGTATCCTAACATCCTATGTATCAATGTGTTTACTTGCTCACAGAATGGCAAATGCCTAAACGGTGAGGTTAAACTGAAAACTATGATTATAATCTAATTAAGGAAGATCTATTTTTTTTTAATATTTATGCTGATTATTTTCCTCCTCACTCGACCCATTTTCGTTTGATGGAAATGATGTATGCATCCATGCGCATGCGTTGAAAACGTATTTTTTCCGAAGACCCACGTGACAATGGTGTATCAAAATTACCACCTCTTATTCTAAGATTAGACGTTGTTTACAAAATTAACCCGTTTAAACGGTCTTAGATGTCTGCGAGTTTGATCTTCTTTGTATAGTTACGATCAGTGTTGGGAAGCTGTCGACAATCTAGTTCCATGTTATTTAGAAATCTGTGTTGTTCTTTTTACGGTAGAAGACGATTTATTTAAAAAGAAAATAAGATCTCCATCTCTGAGAGAGTCTCTTTAATCACGATATCCTTTTTACTAGTCAAAGGACATATCGCAGTAATCATTACAACTAATGTTCGCTCGAATGACGTTCCTTTCAGATAAATCTTAAATGATGGAATACGTGTTCGTTGTAATTCACGAAAATAATGAAAAGCACACGTACATGACCCCTGTTGGTTTGTTCGGACGAAAGCTTGTCGATGAGTTATTATTCTTTGCATTCTACGCTCGAGTTCGTCCTATACGTTCACTGTCTGGTTGACATTCGGTAGCCATGGCTTACCATTTACGGCATTTAGCATGTTGATGTGCAGTATATCAACTGTTTGTTGCAGGTTAAATGACATGATGCACCGCCTTGCAATGATGGGACACCTATGTTTTGCTGGATGTGCGGAATCGCAGCAAGTCTAAGTGTCTTTTTCTGGTATCGGATACCGTTAAAAGTACCACTTATGGCATCTTTCTTTGAAGGGTTAAGCTTATGGATTTATATGTTAGAGGCTGTCGTACAATGTTGGTTTTTATGTTAGACCAGCCAATACACAATAATGAAATAACACATACAAAACCATTGTAAAGAAAACACGGGGAGGCTCCCGGCACGTTCATTAATTAATAACTAAAACCAATAGAAATATTTGTTAAACTGAACCATACACAGTTTAATTAAAACATGCATTTGAATTATCAGTCATAGACCAACGATATCGGAGCGCTTATCAGTTTTGTTGTTGCATGCATGAATACGAACGTATATTCTTAAAAATGTATAGGTATAGAAAAATTGTGAGTTATAACTCGTGACATAGGAAGTATAAAACTATATCGATGAATATATGTGTTGTTAACGTTTAATAGATTCATTTTGGATAAAAGAGAGTAATTCTATCGACAGGTTTTAAAACAATTAAACGTTTTATAAATGATGCCCGTAAGTGATACTTTTATGGAGCCGATGTATAGGGCCCTCATTTTTTAATGACCTATATTTTCCATGATAACCATTAAAAGTCAACCAATCTTTCAGTTTGCAATGACGTGTATGTCATCTTTATCATTGATAAGTTTTAGGGGTGTGAAACATCTTACTTAGTAATTATTTACAATTAAAACTTAAGGCGACCAGGTTTTGGTCGCCTTAAAATAAGTTCGCCCTAATGTATATATTTTTACCCCCAAAATTCCCCCTAAGGTTGGAAATATACTTATATATATATATATATATATATATATATATATATATATATATATATATATATATATATATATATATATATATATATATATATATATATATATATATATATATATATATATATATATATATATATATATATATATATATATATATATATATATATATATATATATATATATATATATATATATATATATATATATATATATATATATATATATATATATATATATATATATATATATATATATATATATATAGTAGCTCCTGAGATACTACAATTGCAGACTGACAAGGGATTATATTTTAGGAATTTTGAGAATGTCTTTGTGCTGCAATTAGTCAATGCCTCATGAATATATTGTAACAAGTTTTGAAAACTCAGCGGGGACTCTTCCATGCAAAGTCTTTTCCTAGAATAAAATTCTTTATCAGTTCCCTTGTGCCTAAATTTGTATCATATTAAATAGCTAACAAAATCATGTTTATGAGGTCTTCAGGGATCACCCCAGGTAGCGATTTCGCGATATTCTCGCGTTATTTTGTCAAAAATCTCATTACTCTCCTAAGCCCGAGATCGCCGATCGCATCAAATTTTCCCTTTCCTTTAACAATATATTCCAAGTTAATTTAATACAAAAATTCCTGAAGTGCCATGCTCATCATTTAAACACAGGCCTGTGTTGCAAAGGATCGCCAACATTCATTGTTGTTGACAGGTAATTAAATGCTTGGATGAAACAGTCCTTTCCATAATCAAGAACACATGTCGGGGGGTTCGATTAAAACACACAAACTGAGGGGTAATTTTGGTTCCAATTGTGTTAACTAATACAATCCTTTGTCGGCATTTTTATGTCCTGTGAAATAATTTAGAAACACGCACACACACATAATAAAGAGTGACATTGTTTGGGAAAAGTATATCTAGAACTACAAGATTTAATCGTGGTGTGTATTGGTTGTGTTTTAGATTGTTAAGTTACTTCTGTTTTATTCGATTCAAATGTGTTATTGATTTTATAGTTTGGACTTCTAATTCAAGTGTGCTATATTTATGATGCGCCGATTTTAAATTTGAAAAAAGGATGCCTCCCAAAAAATGACTTTGCCCAAACAACAATAAATCGATTACGCAGTTTCTTCGCCCCCCCCCCTCCGAATCAAAGTACTGAAAGTACTTCCACTGAAAAGAAGACTGCCGACGACGGAAATTCGGATTATTCCAATGAGCAGCCAAATCATACTGACAATGGTACTGCAAACATTATCAAATTTCAAAAAAAAAAAAAAAGGAAAGTGAAATATAACTGGTTAGAGTATGGCAAAAAGGAAAATGTGATGTGGTGTAAACTGTGCAAACACCTAAGCCTCCAAAATTCTATGAGCATTGGCACAAATAACTTTAAAACAACAACACTGACAAGACATGTCGAGTCAAGTGATCACAAAAGGGCTGTTTTAGCACCAAAGGAGAGACAAAATCTCACTGCTGCTGTTGACAGCATTCTTTCAAAGGAGGAAAATGCAATAACAAATTGAATGAAAGTTGTCTACTGGCTTGCTAAGGAAGGCATTCCCCTTTTGCTTTTCAATTAATTTCAATAAAGCTAAGAAACAGACTAAGCCCTAAACACTGTGACATGCTCATGAGAGTTATGATAGAGGGCCCAAATCTGGAAGCATTTGACTTCAAACAGACCCTCAAAGAATAGAAATAAAAAAAATCAAGGGCAATATTTTGTTTTAAAAAATGGTTTTAGTTTGCAGCCTGAGCATGTACATGTAAGAACTGTTTTTGGGTTTATACAGTGTTACTGTCATGTTTAATACAGTCAAATGGAATTTGGTGTGTATTTTCTTTTATTCAATTTTAATGATATCTCATAGTTTTACAAAAAATACCAATACTTTTTGTGGAACGATATTTTTTCTCTCATTGAGATTTAGGTATGGGGTGATCCCTGCCTTCCTACAAGCAGAAAGTCTACATAGATTCGTGTCTTGCTACAATCAAAATGTCTACATAGATTCTTGCTTTCCTACGCTCGAAATGTCTACACATTTCCGTGTGTTTTTAGATTAAAAGATTTTTTATAGATATCGCGATCCCTGCATTCTCCAATTAAAAAGGTCTACATAGGTCCATGGTTTTTTAGAGTCAAAAAGCCCTAGAGGAATGTATACCTTCATACAATTGAAAGTCTACATACCGGTACCATATGCCCTGCTTGTGAAACGGTTCTAACATTTTTTCACAAAATCACTTTTTGATGGAGTTATATTCTGAAACCTCTGGCACATATGCTGACAAAAATTCAAGGTGATATCTTGATAAATAAATAAGTTTTTAATGATTTGTCCTCTAGTTCTATCTCCAAATGGCAATAATATTTCCTGCAAAACGGTTCTAACTCTAGTTACTTACTTAGAATCTATATGGTTAGGGATCATATAACTTCCTCTCCAGTGCAATTGAATCAAATTATTACAGGAAAAGGCAGAAAATATTAGGAACCTGGTTTAAGTGTAACTAAGTGTACTTTTTATACTTTGAGTATTGTGACAAAAACAATTAAGCAGAAGTATCTGTAGAACATTACAGAAATATTTTCAAAACTGAGTTCAACATTGGATTTCATCAGCTGAGTAAATATTAAATTGTTTTTACTGTTGTACTTTCAGTCATGCATGAGAACAAGATAAAAAAAAAAGTATGTTACCTGAATACAATAAAGATTTGCAAAACAAAAAACGCTTCGGGAATTTAAAGAACTGGATAAAACAGCCAAAACCAATGAAGACATTGTTGAAGCTTGTTTTGACCTTGAAGGGATATTACTTACACCTAAGTCATTTTAGTCTTCTTTGCAGTATAAAAGACGACTAACCACATACAACTTTACCATTTAAAACCTGCGTAATTCAATGACGAGGGATGAATAATATATAGACCCATATCTGGAATAAAACGTTTTTGAGTACATTCTTATGAATCAAATAATAAGTATTGCTTTAGATATGACCATCGCAGTGATGTCTTCGGCAAATTGAATCTCTTCATTTGTGTAAGACAATCATGGGACTTAATTCTACATTCTATTACTACATGAAAACCAGCTTTAAACATAACTGTAAATACTTCATTGCATAAAATTATAAAACTTAATATGTTACCTTTGGAAAGTCGTTTCATGTAATAATACTAATTAAAAATATTAAGAACTGAAAAATAATGTGTGACTGACTGAAGTGCCCTTTTGTCTAATATTAACCAAAATGTTCTTATATACATGACATAGCTTTCGTCAATATCTTTCCTCTCACAGAATAGTAGTTTTCCCTTTTATCAATGTTAAATCCTTCAAAATGGCTAATGGTCATAATGGGATATTTACATGTCATGTACAGTGTATATAATATCCGCTTGGCGCTTGGCATAGTGATAGAAATTGGGAGGTACTTGGTATTATCAAGTATATATATATACTTGGTATAATCGTTTTGCTTGTAGGAAGGCAAGAATCTCTGTAGACTTTTTGATTGTACGAAGACATGCATCTATGTATATTTTTTTATTTTAGGAAGGCCATGTCCAGCCCTGCCCCAGTTGGAGCATGCTGTGCACAATTTCTGTGAAATTCCGCGGGCACCAGACAACGGCCGATTCGAATTTCCACCAAACACAAGGAAGTTTCAAGCTGGTTCCCGGATAGTACTTTGGTGTGTGGACGGCTTCGTTCCTATTGGAGGAAATACACAAACATGTTTATCGGATGGAACATGGGATGGCATCTCGCCAAAATGTATTGGTGAGTACATGTATCTATAAACGGTCTTCTATTCGCTTTGGAACTGTTTTAGGAACTGAAAGATTTGGAATGTTCTTACTTTGTTAAAACGAAAATGCTTCCCATCTTTATACATGTTTTCCAAAATGTTTCCAAAATTCAAAATTTGTTAGTTGGTATTTTTACGGTCTTTTGATTGATTTCTGTTAGACTGTTTCCTATATTCTAAGAATGTTTTTTTTTAAGACAGAACACTTTCACAATAAAAAGGACTATTTCATAGATTGAGCTTTTGATCTTTTTCTACTGATAAATGATGTCGTTCTAAAATATACACATGCAGTATATTTCTGAAGTTAAATGTTTAAACGTAACATTTTGTAAACAATGGCCTGAATTTGAGTTATCATGTAAGTGATGGTAAAATTATAGACAAGCATTATATTAGACTTATTAATGGTTGACTGTGCATGTGTTTACCTTTTTTGTCATGCGATATCGTAAGAGTTTATAATCTAAGCACTGAAAGTCACAGAAGCTCGTTTCACTTTTTTTTATGAAAACACAGGTTATCAGCATTATTGGAATGAAACATTAATATATCTTCTTTTGGTTAGTGACGAGGATTGCATAAGTAAGCATTTTGACATATGTTAATTATAGGACATACTCTATGAGATAGTACCTTTAAAAAATTTCTATGGGCTTTAGTAGCATTTGGAGATTATGTTTTAAAGCATTATTTCCAGAAGTAATCTTAAATGCTAATTTCAATGATGATCTCCCTCTCTATTTATACCGTCCAACCTATACTGGTTGGTGCTTTCATTTCATTCTGATTGTTCTAGGCTAGTATGTCCCAAAGTTTAGCAAAATATTTATGAAGAGGAAATACTTTTACTTTTACAAATACTTTTACATTACCTTATTACTCTTTGAGTAGGGTCAGGGAGCCAGACTATGTGCTTACGCTGGGCTGTGTATTACCTTATACGTTGTAATTCATTCATTGTACATTCAACAGATCGAAGAAACGGCGTTCGTTCAGAAAACAAAAGCTTAAGGAGAAAAAGGGTAAGTTATTTGAAATGCGACACAATTGTCTGTGCATAGCGAGCAATATTGACTTATACCGTCCGAGAAATCGATTGGATAAGTTCTTTTGTAAAGATATGCATTATTTAGAAGGTTGATACTCAAAAGATATTTGATTCCAGCCTCTATGATAAAATGCACGCTGTGAGTGTCACAACGTCGATTCCGATGGAACCGAAAAGACTTAAAATTGGAGTTTATGCAAATCACAAAGACTGCTTTGATGTTTACAAGGATATATTTAATAAGAAATGATTTTTAACTTAGCATGCAATCTAAAGTTACACAAATCTAACAATTTCAAGTACATTATGTTCAAAAGACGTGTTCCTGAGAATATCGTAGTAGGCCTTACATGTCCGTGTTATTTTTTAATTTCTAGTTTTCCAATTTTATTAAAGTATTCTGAAAAGAAGATAGGTCTGCTGTTTCTCTATGCTCGCCCGATTCCGTATGAAGCTTCTCATCCTTCTTCAATGTCTTGTTTCTTCGTCACGCTCCTCTGAAGTCTACCACGCCTCTTGCCCGTTAAGCGTCTGGCTCGTCACTTTGTCACGTTCCTCTGAAGTCTACCACCCCTCTCGTCCGTTTAGCGTCTGGCTCGTCACTTTGTCACGTTCCTTTGAAGTCTACCACCCCTCTTGCCTGTTTAGTGTCTGGCTCTTACGTCTGGTCACGTCACTTCGTTACTTCACGTTTCCGCCACATTTGTTCCTTTCTTATACCAATAAGGATTTGTTCCGTATGACCTCCTCTACGCCTAGAGCCTTTTCTTATATGCTTACCCCTACACATGTATCGTATCCGTCTACCCCTACACCCATCTCGTATGGATTCTATGAATATAGTTTTGAACCCTACTTTAACTAAATGATCTTTGCTTAATTGTATTATAAAATATGACCATTGACATGGATATGAAGAACTGACTGTTAATTAACAAAAATGGAAACACAATAGTTAACCCTTTTCTAACATGATCTAGCGATTAACTTACATGATGATAAACGTCAAATTATTTTAACATACATAGCAATGTGATAGTTTATTTCGAAGTCCTTACTCCTTTATCGTCAATATCACTTATTACTCTTACTGTATTAAGTCATGCAAAACATAATCAATACACATATTATAGACTATGAACATACCCCAAATATCTTCTTAAGTTGCACTATCTTGCCCTTCTCTATCCTTTCCCTTCTTTCTCCACTTCTCACATACACATAGAACCTCTCCTCTGTAGTTTTCTAGCATCTTACAAACGTATACATCTATCGCACATACATGCAAACTTATCTCCTATATCAAGGATGGACATTTTCCCATAGCAATCCCTTACATTCATGATTTCCCACACTCTCAAACCACAGTTTGTATATTTTAGTTTCTGCCAAGAGGCTGATTAAATCCCAGAAGTGTTTGTAATATTGGCTTTCTGATTGGGATTGTAGAATCCCGCTGGAAAAGTGTAGTCACAGAAGCCAGCTCAAAGCAAGTGTTCTTTAAGAAAACCCTCATCTGAATTCTCTGACAATGAGGTAATGTTGTTCCAGCCCAATATCATCTCATTGAAAAAGATTGCATTTTCGATGTTCGAGCAATTTGCCATCCCACCTCCTCGTTTCGATAAACAATTTATGATAAACTGTGCGGAATATAAAAATTATACGCTTAGTGCGTCTTGTAGTTGGATCAGTTTGAAATATTCCTCAAGTTCTAAACTACTTTTATATATAGTGTAAATGTTTCCTTTGTTAGATTAAGTGTTTGATGCATGTGACGTAATTCTTGTTTATATTGGTAAATAAGTGTTTAACGACCTTGTGTATAACAATTGTGACAGGGCGAGAACACTGATCGAGCCAAATTAGCCAAATTGCCGTACGGCAATAACAAGTTTAACGGGGAAGAATCAACTTTGGAGGATTTGACCAACAGCCATGTTGGTACAGATAGAGGAAATAATGGTAAGTAGATTACAAACTGAAAGGTCAAACTTAAAGAAGAGGTCTGGTGGGCGGGAAATGATTGAGCAGCCCCATATTTATGTTGGTTAGTTTGCTATGATAAATGTACAATGTATTTGAAATATTCCGGAAGCATGAGCGCTTGGGAAGCATTAGGCATACCTGAAATGTGTTTGAACACCTCTGAAAACATGTTCAAAGTAGAGGAGATAAATTAGACACATCTAGTATCAATATACGTTTTATAAAGTAATGATTTTGACATTTTTCTCCTTCTAATAGAGTTACAAGCATGGTATGGTTAGGTTCTCCTTTTCTGAACAATGCATCCCTCAAAAGCAAACTATACAGTAGAAACCTCCATCAAAGGAAATTCAAAAATAAGCTCCCTACTTTGCCAGAGGGTGCTGTAATAATATGTGATGTCATTGCTTATGAAAGATAGACAAAAATTAAAAGGTTATATAAAATAAGATCCCTACTTTGTCAGAGGGTACTGCAATGAAATTTGATGTCATTGCTCATGAACGCTAGACAAAAGTCAAAGGGAAATATTACCGCTTTAACAATCGACATTGTTTTACACTGACCCATGTCAAAAATGATAGCAGAACAAAAAAGATGCAGATAGCAGTTGAATACAAAAAAGAGATTTAAAATACTCCCGTGGCACATATATTGTAGAAATGAGAGATATAAATAGGAAATGTTGGAAACGGCTTTCATGCCTTAAGAAAAAATAGACTATTCGTAAATCATGTTGTATAACGTCAAACAAATTTAAAGCCACATAAAACAATTCCAGCCAATACATGCATTATGCCCCGTATTCCCCAATACGGTAGAATGGACTATCCAGACAACATCGCCCACTTTAGTCCAGGTACAAAGGTAACATACAGTTGTAACGATGGTTACGCATTGAGGGGACAATCGTCAAGAGAGTGTCTACCGACTGGACAGTGGAACGGTCCGCCTCCAGACTGTCAAGGTTAGTTATATACTCGTTTTTTACTAGGGATTGGATTGATGGACTTTTTTAATTAATCAATTAGTTGTACATCGATTAATCTACTTATGTTTAAAGAACGATCAATTTCACCGCAATTCCATACGCTGTCGTATGCTTAAATACGGATATGTGCTTTTTGAAGTTTAGTTTTTATATCAGAGATGCCAGAGTTGGTTTTTGGTAAAAGGTTATGATGAGACATGTATATCTCAAAGTGATTGGCTGATCTGAACTGAATAGTATTTACAATCTAATAAAGTATAATCAATTAACAGATATCCAACCAATTAATCCTTACTATTTACCCCAAGGCCTGTGTCCAAGTATGAAAGTCAAAGTATGTCAGTCAGTTCTGAGTTCGAATTGGGCAACACGGATCCTGCATTCTAAACCCTGTGTCACAGGATATTCTTTACGATGTTTAGTCGAGTTTCTTATTGTTCAATAATTAAATGGGTTTTACAACGCACCAACATTATTTTATTAATGTTACAATGCCCACTCATGATAATTGAGGAAGACCCCATACATTAGAGCTGGTCAAGCCGGGTAGAACCATCAACACTCCGGAAGTTAGCTGAGGCACTGCCTCTCGTATAAATCCCAATGCATTCACCGTGATTTGATCCCATATTAACGAAATTAATGCCTCATTGTCAAATCTACAGGTTAAATGTTTTTCTTCACAAGGCCAAAGATCACCCCTGCCAATTTGTCTAAGATGTCTAGAAAGTATCATTGTGAGTACTGTACAACTGTGAGAGTATTTCACATGTTTTTCGTTTACTTCGGTTTCTATCTATTTCTAGTTAATTTGTGTAAACCACCGTAAACCATTCATAGGATGCCTTCCGATTCTTTGCTAGAACATAGTTTCCCACAGGGACAACCCAAGGGGAAGTATTGGAATGCCTCACAATATTTTGTATGATGTTCGGTTTCAACTAAACATAGCATTAGTTTTATTTCAACATATATATAACAGAGTTATTGAAACTCTATATTTGCATGCATGTTTTGACAAAGAGTATGCATTCCCTGAAATGAAATATTATTCTAAAGAATAAAAACTTCTTGTTTGTTTTGAATGCATATTTGCAGTGACTAGTTTAATGAGTAATGTTTTACATCGGCATTAAGTACATGTATATTGATGGGTTAGTACATTCTTTGGTGTACGATGTGTTCTCATGCAGTTTGTAACCTGTTACACTTTTGCTAATAGTTTATACAGACTATAAATGTATTTTGATGTAGCTGTACATTTAGTTGTTCGGAAACACATTTGCTGTTCATTGAACATATGTGAATGAGTCCTTTTGGTTCATTTGTGCGATTTGTTAATAATTAAAATCGTCTGCAATAGTTTTTGATATAAGAAATCAAATGGACAAGTGACAGTTAGTTATAATGGCCTACTTATTTCACTTGGCCTTTGTGTCTATATCTACTCTTTGTTATCATTTATTTCAGAAAAGAAAGAGACTGGTTTTGGACTGCCTGCCATAATCATCATTGTTGTGTTATCCATCGTTGTGTTATCCATCGGTGTGTTATACATGAAAAAAATTTATGCATGTATAAAAAGACAAAATACCACGACTTATCATTTGAACGGAATAGAAATTAAACAGATTGAAAACGGTCTGATTGATAAATCTGAATCGGAACCAGCTCTATCTAGATTGCTTGAATCTGAACCAGTCAATATTAGAGAGGATGGAAAGGATGTACTATCATTGAGACAGAAAGTTGAAACACCCCAAGTCAAGATGCTTCCTCCACGATCTGCTTCTGGCTCAAGCACCAGCACCAGAGAAAGACCCGTAACCAGCACAGACGACGAACACGCATCTACGAAATCTCCAGCCAAAGGTATGCTAATAGATGTCAGTGTTCTCAATTAGAATTGGTTGAACAGGCCAACACGAAATCTGAACAGGCCACTTGGCATTAGAACCAGACGGATGAAGCGAACTTAATGCGTACAGAGTTTGAACTATCTTTAGCTAGGCTACCCACTCTGTAGATAAACATCTTCCAATTTTGAATGTGAATTTCATTAAATATTGGTTGTGCATGTTAACTTTATGATGTACAGTCGAGCCTCGTTTATCCAAACACTTTCGTTCCTAGGAGAAATGTTCGTATTAACGAATTTTTGGGAATAACGAATATGCGAGTTACAGAGAAATGTTTACCTTTACGCGGTGTTGGTGTGTCATGATAATTACTATGAAGTAAGAAATACACAATTCTTATTTTTTTTAAGGGAAATATAGATTATGTTAAGGAAGTGTATATTTGGTTAAAAAGGATTTTAAAAAAATAACAATTTGAAGCGATGTCTTTCGAGAAGTTTAATTTCCTTAAGATAGCTCTGAAGGAGCATATCGAGTAAAAATTGAAAATGATTGCCAGACATTGTCTCCTGATCTAAACAGTTAAATTGATAAGGTAAGGACCGTTCCCTAAAAATTCTGTTCGGATGGTGAATAATCCGGATAAACTACGTTCGGATAATCGCGGGTGGACTGTAGTTAGTCATGAAACAACAAGTACATTGTTTCATTTAGTTTTAGATTGCATGGGTCTTGGTTTTGTACAGACCAATGCTGCTTTTATAGAAGACAGCGGGCATATGATTATGAATAAAAAAGGCAAACAACTGTTTACGACAATGGAAAATGCATTATGTCAGCTCGACCTGATGTCGTGTGTGTTCATCATGTTTTGTGTTTGCTTTCAATTATGCAGACATACGACTCTTAAATACCTTATGTATCTACTAATAAGTTATGATACATTATCTTTACTATTGTACAAATATAATTCGCCATTTTGATATTTAAGATCATACTTGCAGAATACTTTGAGTCTGATATACTCTTAAGTTTGACACATGGGGGTCACATTCAGCTGTAAATGTTCGAATGATGAAACTTCATGTTCGTCATGTGATTCACAAATTGGCGTCACATGATAACAGTTTGGTCGCTATATTGAATTTAGCCAGTAGGACAGTTATAGGATAGTTATTCAATAAATTAGCACTTGTTATAATTATAACATTGATAATGATGATAATGATGATGATAATGATAAATATATACTACAGAGGACCTTGAACCATTCTGTAAGCCATAATTACATTTATTGATCTTTATATAAGCCACCAATTAAAAAAAAAAAGATAATTCCCTACTAAACAAACCTTTCCAACTTCAAAAAAAAATATTTGAAGCCTAATTAATTTTTATTATCAATTTTGTTGCTTAAATGTCCTCTATAAAATAATTGGTCAAACATACCTTTCAATTTGACACAGTGCTATACATGGTATGACGTAATCCCCATTAATTATCACAGCTGGTCATCTGGTTATTGGGTTTTTTTTGGAGGGGGGGGTGTCACTTAAAGAAGGACTAAACTAGGCCTTTAATGTATTTTCATAAAATGGTCACTGAACTATCTTTTATCTATATCTAAAAAAATGTCTAAACCATTGAACTATGCCTTTTATCTTTCCAGATTTCATCATCTATGGTTCCAAAGATATTGTCAAAAACCAAGGGGAGGCATCTGTTAGTTCTGATGACGAAACTGATTCTTCATCCTCTAGGCATGTTACAGTTAATGCTGTCATCGAGACGTCGATGGACGCCGATAAACGACCTGAATCTAGGCTAATGGATGACATAGCTAGCGATGATGGTAGCACTGGCGACGATTATGGTAGCACTGACAAAGGAAACAACCTCATTGCTCAGGAAACAGGACTTGCTTAATATGATAGTCCAAGGCGATGTTAGCTTTATTGGTATTTTTCTTTCAAGAACAAGACACTGTGATATTGTATGACCACCAAGTACCCGCCATACCAAATTTTACCTGATTGACAAGAGTGACAGCATTGTATGTTTGCAGACCAAATAGATAATACATTGTCTACATGCTAGTATTAGAATGAGGTTAATACTTTTGTGGATCAAATGAACCAAACTCTCTACAGGGAAATACTGATCAAATAACCAATTCGCGCATATTTGACGGATTGACCTAATGATAGCAAAAGTAGAGAAAGACATAGCATAGAATATTTTCATAAAGGTGGAAACAGTTCCAACTAAAGATTAATATATGTTGATAAATATGTCCCTATACTATACTCCATAAGAAGGTCTTTGACATACTTTAGCCATTTCATTCATTCATTTAATTTATAGTCGGCCCCGGCCTTAACAATACAATATACATATAAAGATTAACATGTACAGCCAAAGGTAAAGCATGTTTACACAATATACATAGGAGGTTGTTGAAAGCAATCGAAATAATTACAAAACAAAGTCTACTAACTCTTACTCATAATGAATTGATAAAATTTTCTCTTTTTTGGCAAGAATAGTATACATACATAGCAATATTGCGTACTTCATCTTTATTCTTACGTGTCAAAAGTAAATTAAACTTTTGTATATTTGGATGTATATACTATCTTTGTTGAAAATACGTGTCACGTAGATCAGAATACAGTGGGCAAATAAGTAAAAAATGATATAGATCTTCAGTCTTATTCTTACAATAACAGCAATTATCATTATCTTGTTCATGGTTCTTATAGCGGTTTTCCTCTACAGCTAACTTGAGAGTTGCTGTTCTAAACCATGCGAAAGATTTACGGAACTTGTATAATGTTAAAATGTCTAGATAAGTTTCATACCCAAATGTCGACTTAAAACCAGTATAGTAAAATAGTTTTGTTTCGGTACAGCATTTATTTCTCCATACTTGCAAATACTGGTCTTTCAATCTCTGCAAGTACTGAGCAACAAAATGCTTTTCATTTGTTATTATTTGATTTTCCCAAGCGTAACCAAATCCGTTTTCGCATAAATGACTTCTTAGTCTAGATACCCAATTTACATATCCAAATGAATCATACATTTTTAACATATTTTAACATCTTTTAACATACCTGCTATTCGGCATAATAAGAATTCTCAACCAATACTTTATAAATCTTATGCAAGTGTAAACATATAAGGGAAAACGACCACAATCGCCAAGGACAGCTGCATCCGAGGTATTCGATGGTACACACATAAAACGCTTACATGCATATTTTTGGACCCTTTCAATACAGTCAAACGATTGAAAACCCCATGCCTCACTCCCATATAACAATATCGGTGCAATCTTTGTGTCAAAAATTTTAAAAAACAGCTAACCATTGGTAGGTGAAATCCCTTTCAAAGAAGTCAATACTAAGTTCAATGCACATTTCGCTCTAAGAGCATTCTGTTCAGCCATTCTGAACGAAGATAAACCAAGTCTTGTAAAATTCACACCAACATATGTGAAAGCATTTACACATTCTAAAGATTTATTTTCAAAATAAAATGTGTCATACCTTGAGAGGGGACCTCCTTTTCTAAAAACTACAACTTTAGTTTTTTCAATGTTAACTTTAAGTTTGAAATCTTTGCAGTATGTTTGTAAAACGTTTAAGTGTTTTTGAAGACCCATTCTCGTGTCTGCAAGTAACGCGATGTCATCAGCGAACATTAACATGAATATCTCGATGAAATCCGGGTTTAACTGCATGCCTTTGTTTCCACTTTTAGTTATCAAGTCATGGAATTCATTGATGAAGAGAGTAAATAGTATAGAACTCATCGAACAGCCCTGTCTCAAGCCCACTGGACAATCAATAGGATCACTAAACTCATTACCTGAACGTACAACCGTTTTTACTGAAGAATATATACTTTTTATAGAATTTAATAATTTACCGTCGATACCATTAGATAATAATATAGAATACAACTTCGATCTGTCAACTGAATCAAACGCTTTCTTAAAATCGATGAAGGCTACATACACTTTCCTATGTTTCCTTGACAGATACTTGCTTATTACTGCCTGTAGAACAAAAACATTATCAATCGTTGAATAGCCCGCTCTGAATCCAGCTTGACATTCAGATATCATGTCATATACTTCAGAATAAAATGTAAGACGTCTTGTTATTATATGTATATAAATTTTACTAAATGTGTCTATTAGTGAAATACCCCTGTAGTTATCAGGGTTATGCACATCACCTTTTGTGTGAACAGGAATTGTTATAGATTTCGACCAACTTACGGGAAATTCAACCGAATTAAATATTCTATTAAATATCTTATGCACATAAGGTAAAACCAGATCTATACAATGGATAAAATTATTAGCCGTAAGGTCACCCTAAGTCGCCTTGGAAGGTTTTAACGATTTAACGGCATTAATGATTTCGTCATCAGTTATGTCATTGTTCAAGATTGAAACCTTAATATCATCGAAATCATGAACAATATCCATACCCTCAGTGTAGTCGGGTAGATTTTCGTTTTCAATATCTTCTAACGAGTAAAGATTCCGAAAGTGATCAAACCATTGACTTGCTGTTATTTTAGATATTTTTTGTTCACTATGGTTTAAGCTTTTGAGCTCTCTCCAAAATTGCTTTGGGTTATTTAATGAATTTTCAATATTTTTCTTGATTTTTATATTATATGCAGACTTTTTGTGCTTGCATGCAGACTTGTTATCTGCTTTTGCTTTTATATATTTATTAAGATCTTGAACATTTTTGCTCTTTCTGAAAGTTCTTAATGTTTTATTTGCTCAACCTTTTAGTGATATGCATTCTTTATCAAACCAGGTTTTGCGCTTAATACATATTGCCGCTTTGTTTTGTGGTGTTTTAGAAAACCTCTTACCTGCACGAAGAAGTTTATTCTCAAACAAAATAAATAGTTTTATCTGGAAACGGCGACTTTCCCCTCACAGTGCTCGATGAGGCTATTCCGTTATAAGTAGTTCTTCATGTTACTTGGATGGGTTGTCAATGGCTATCCAACTAATGGAAGAGCCTCTAGGTACTAGCCGGCCAATGAACATCATTCTTTTCTAGTTCCCTTTGTAAACAACTGGCAGACAATACGTCATTTTAAAACGTGCTTTTGTTTATTATTTGGGCTTTATCATAAGCATTGTTTATGTAATCCGTTTTTTGACGTGTCACTGTGCATAACACTGTCGCCCTCTGATCAATTGTGACGTCTATTTACGTGTATAGACCTGCAACACTTTCGTCCTCTGATCAATTGTGATGTATATTTACGTGTATAGACCTGCTTGTTCTCTATAACAATATATTAGGTTTCCTAATTCGCATACGTTTGATGTCTGTTTTCCATTTGTGAGTTGAAAACGTCCTTAAGTGTCACTAGTTTTATTTTCAATAGAAATAGCCATTTGGGTTGAACAAAGAACAATTAATTGATATAATAAATAATCCTATATAGTGAAACAAACATCACTCTTGCAAACTTTGCCTTTTATTATACATTTTTTAAAACAAAATGACTTTCTTTTTACAAGTAAACATATATGACCAACTTTGTTTAAAAGCGAAAAGAAATGCAAGAAGAGCACAGACTTTCATAAACATCTGTCTATCATTTCAAACATGTTCAATGTCTTGACTGATAATATGTATTACACCGAATGTAGTATGAGAGTGTGTCATGAAGGATACCACCGTCAAGATTTCATAGCAGTCTCTCTCTCTCTCTCTCTCTCTCTCTCTCTCTCTCTCTCTCTCTCTCTCTCTCTCTCTCTCTCTCTCTCTCTCTCTCTCCCTCCCTCTCTCTCTCTCTCTCTCTCTCTCTCTCTCTCTCTCTCTCTCTCTCTCTCTCTCTCCATCTCCCTCTCTCATCTCCCTCTCTCTCTCTCCCTCTCTCTCTCTCTCTCTCTCTCTCTCTCTCTCTCTCTCTCTCTCTCTCTCTCTCTCTCTCTCTCTCTCTCTCTCTCTCTCTCTCCCTCCCTCTCTCTCTCTCTCTCTCTCTCTCTCTCTCTCTCTCTCTCTCTCTCTCTCTCTCTCCATCTCCCTCTCCCCCTCATCTCCCTCTCCCTCTCTCTTCCCTCTCTCGTAAACATTGATCATGTGATAATCCCGCCTGATGCACTTGTTTTCTATATACTGTGCTGCAAAGAGGATTCAGTTTCCGTTTCTCTCATTCACATTACGCTAGAAGTTGTCATGCCGATGTGCCCTGAAATAAAGCAATACATTAAATATGAGGCTCGTCATTTAACCTATTCTATTCAATACGCGTGTTTTATTTTTAATGGTTGGTCAAGACATTCTATGGTCTCATACCTGTTACGGAGTACTTCCAAAGGTTATCCCATTTAGAAATCTTGAGTTGTGCACTGATTTTCGGACGGTACTGGTACCCTTTGCTCCCTAGGAAAATATTGAGACGATTGTGGTGTCCATTTTATTACAGCTTTTGATAGTTTAATGGGCCAACTTGATATTACTGCATATAGATAAGCGTAAAAAACAGTCAGCAGATTCTTGAAAATATGTGATTAAACATTGAAGTCAATGGGAATTAAAGATCTCAAAAGTACTAGGTGTATGACCCTTTCTTTTAACGACAACGCCCCTTTATGATAAAAAAGAATAAATAAAAAAAACGATCCTAATTTTCTGTAAAGATGTATTAGATGAAGACATTTGTTTCGGCAAATCAATGAAAAATGCATATTTTTAAGATTTTGAAAAGAAATGCAACTTCTTTTCCTAAAATATCTTCGGCCCCATCAAAAGGTTGTTTTTCAATTTCATCGTCTTCAAACTCTTTCAGTTTGGGACGTTCAAACATCTGGCTTTTGGTAAAGGGTTAAAACTATGTTTAATCCCGAAATGGAACCATCCAACGGAATCGTAAGTCGGTGCCTAGGCCGGATAACCCGATGTTGTATACATGTATTCATATTCTAGTATGAGACCAATGAGTCATATATCTACATGTTCTATATATATCCCTCATTAGCATATTAATGAGCAGAAGAGATCCGGGCTAGGAATTAAACAGTATATACACCATCACCGTCTTGTGTTCTTTTAATTATCCCAATATATCTATAGGAAGATATAACATCTGGCGACGAGGATTAGCGAACAATAACTTCAGTGCTTAAGTGGATGGATTACGAAACTTAAGTGACATGGCTCTTAGTAATTTGCCAAATTTCCCTTCATTTGATGTGGACACTGATAAAGCTAACAGTGGAACACGTTGGGAAAAATGGGTATCGCGGTTGGAAAACCTGTTTGTGGGACTGAATATAACGGAAGAGGCTCAGAAACGTGCTCTCCTTCTGCATTATGCAGGGGAGAAGGTTTTTGACATTTATGACGCGGAAAAAGGAGATGACGACGGCACGGCGTACGATGTGTCAAAGAAAGTGCTCGACGACTATTTCTCTCCTAAGAAAAACAAACAGATGAAAGTCTACACGTTCCGTAATTACAAACAGCAGGAGACGCAGACACTTGACGAATTCGTGGTGGAGTTGAGGACACTCGCTAGAAACTGGGAGTTTGCAAATGTTGACAATGAAATTCTACAACAAATAATTCAAAACTGCAAATCAAACCAGTTGCGACGACGGGCGCTGAGAGAGCCAGATAAGAGGCTCACGGACATATTAAACCTAGGCAGAATGCTTGAACAGTCGGAGAGACAGGCACAAATGATGGAAACAGACCAAAATCATAGTGTCAATAAAGTGTCCCGCGGAAATAAAAGCACTCGTGGCCAGAACCGTGGTCATGGTCGCACGCAGAATCGTGCGCAGGGATATCATCGCAATTTCCGAGGTCAGCAAGTTGCAGGACAGGCGAAGTCACGTGACGAAGCCGCAGGGAAAACTTGCAGGAATTGTGGGTATGAATTCCCGCACAAAACAGGTCCCTGTCCGGCGAAAGGTAAAACCTGTCTTATCTGCAAAAGGGTCAATCATTTCGCGCGATGCTGCAGGAGCCGTGGGAAAAATGTACAGGAGGTTTTCGCTGAACAGGCAAGTTCAGAAGATGAGGTCAGCTATAACATAACAGTTCAAAGTGTTGGTACTTCAAAAACGCCTAAAACAGAGATCGTTCTCAACAATTCAAACGTAAAAGCTACAATTGACACAGGGTCAAGTGTCAATATTATTGACGAAAGAACATATGTTTATGTTGGTGGACCGAAACTACAGACAAAACGTCTACCGAAGCTGCTGCCGTATGGTGGTGGACCGACGTTAAAAGTAAAAGGGTGTTGTACATTAACAATTGAGAAAGACAACAGAATAATTGCTTCAAAGTTCTATCTTGTAAAAGGAAACTATGGAACACTTTTAGGCTATGAAACAGCGAGCGATCTTGGAGTGGTTAAAGTGGTGCAACAGATCAATGCATCTGACGCCATTGAAACAAAGTTTCCAGGAATATTCAGCGGCATAGGGAAACTAAAGGGACAAACAGTCAAGTTGCACATAAACAAAGAAATCAAACCTGTAGCACAGAAAAATCGCAGAACACCATTTCATATGAGAGAAAAAGTTGAAAAGGAAATCGACAAACTCATTAAAGACGACATCATTGAAGAAGTTATCAACGAATCAACACCATGGGTATCCCCGATTGTCACCCCACCGAAGAAGAATGGAGACGTACGAATTTGTGTCGATATGCGAGAAGCAAATAAACCTATTGAACGTGAACGTCACACAATGCCGACAATCGACGAACTCATACATGATCTAAATGGAGCTACGGTGTTTAGCAAATTAGATTTGTCATCTGGGTATAATCAGCTGGTGTTGGACAATGAGTCAAGGTCGATAACAACATTCATCACCCACAAAGGACTGTACAGATATAAAAGGTTGAACTTTGGAACAAATTCAGCGTCTGAGCTATTCCAGAAGGCAATCAGCTCAGTTATACAAGGAATACAAGGTGCTAAAAACATATCAGACGACATTCTGATATTTGGTAAAAACGCAAAAGAACATGACAAAGCACTCGACAGAGTCTTCAAGGCACTCCACAGAAGTGGTTTGACACTGAACAAAAGGAAATGTGAGTTCAACAAGGATATAGTGACATTTTTGGGGGTTGTATTTGGAGGTTCGGGAATATCTCCAGACCCTATCAAGGTTGAGTCAATCAGGCAAATGGAACAACCAACAAACGTATCTGAGGTTCGGAGTTTCTTGGGCATGACGGCTTACTGCTCAAGATTCATCAAGGAATACGCCTCTGTCACGGAACCATTGCGTACACTTACGCGAAAGGACGTTGACTGGATATGGGGGAAAAGTCAACAAGATGCGTTCGAAAAGCTGAAAATGGAACTTTCTAGCAAAACAGTGATGACATACTATGATCCAAAACGCGAAATTGAAGTGATAACAGATGCGCCACCAGTAGGTTTGTCAGGAATACTTACACAAGAAGGCAAAGTCGTGGCATACGCAAGTCGTGTGTTAACACAAACGGAAACAAGATACAGCCAAACAGAAAGGGAAGCGCTTGCAATCGTATGGGCATGTGAGCATTACAGCATGTATCTAAAAGGTGCGCCCTGTTTCACAGTTGTTACAGATCATAAACCGCTGACGACTATCTGGGAAAAAAAGCAGCCGCCATTACGTATAGAACGTTGGGGATTACGTCTACAGCCATTCAAAATGAAAATATTGTACAGGCCTGGAAAAGACAACCCGTCAGACTACATTTCTCGTCATCCACTAAAACGTGTCGAAGAAACCAGAAATCTGGCAGAGGAGTACGTAGCATTTGTGTGTGAAGAATCCGTTCCGAATGCTATGACTATGGACGAAATCAAATGTGCTTCGTACAACGATGAAACAATTCAAAGAGCTGTGGAATATACGAAAAATGGTCGATGGTACGAACTGAAAACGCTGAAAATCGAAGGCAACATAGACCTGGAGGAACTTTTGTCGTTTCGAAATGTGAAAGACGAACTAACTGTTCACTGTGAAACGGTACTGCTGAAAAACGACAAGATCGTGATGCCGAAAATGCTTCGCGACAAAGCAATTCGGTTAGGTCACGAAGGTCATCAAGGACTGACTAGAACCAAAAGCTTCATACGCTCGAAGGTATGGTTTCCGAATCTCAATGCAGAAATCGAAAGGGCAATCAAAGGATGTATTGCGTGTCAGGCGAATACGAAGGAGGCGAAACCGAGGGAGCCACTCAGGATGTCGGAATTGCCAGCCGGTCCTTGGCAAAATTTGAGCGCTGACTTTTGCGGTCCATTAGACTATTTAATGGTTATAATCGACGAATATTCACGTTATCCAGTAGTCGAAATTGTGAAATCCGTATCAGCAAACTCAATCATTCCGGTACTAGACAAGGTATTGGCGATTTTTGGGATTCCGGTAGTTATAAAATCGGATAACGGAAGTCCGTTCAATTCAATTCAATTTAAAAATTATGCTAAACAAATGGGTTTCATTCATAGGAAAATAACTCCATTGTGGCCGAGAGCAAATGCGCAAGCAGAATCATTTAACAAACCACTTACGAAAAGTGTTAGGTCAGCAAAAGTTGAGGGAAAGAATTGGAAACAGGAAATGAACACATTTCTTAGGCAATATAGATCAACCCCTCATACAGTCACGGGATTTTCGCCATTCCGTTTGTTGTTTCGGCGTGAGGCAAAAACTCGTTTGCCTGAGGCTGTCACACCAAACGAAGACAGGGCGACAGACGAAAATGCTAGGCGAAATGATGAAAAGAGTAAATCATACAGTAAATTATACCAGGATCAAAGAAATTATGCTAAAGAAAAGCAAATCTCGTTAGGAGATAAGGTATTACTCCGTAATGAAAACAAAACGAAAATATGTTCTCAATACAAACCTATTCCGTACAAGGTTTCAGAAAAACGTGGTCCGATGATCACCGTAGAAAGACACGGACATAAAGTGACAAGAAACTCGTCACAAATGAAAAAGATGAACGACAATATACCTGATTCAAAAAGAGATTTTAATGAACATTTCGATTTAGAATTAGAGGAAGGGTTGGATACTGGAGTTACAGATTCTGGTCAAAATCATAACGAACAGTCACACGAACGACCAAGGCGTGAGCGTCATCTGCCGAAATATCTGGACGATTATGAGTGGAAGAAATAAATAATAAGTAGAACAGATACATTGTTTCATTTGGATTTACATTGTACTTTATCAAAATTGGTTAACGTCTATAATTGACAAAAAAAAGGTTGAGCGGTTCAGGGAACTCGCAATTTGTTTAAGATACAGTCCAGCTTCGATCATATTATTTCAAGTATTCTTATCATAACAATAAAATTCAGTTTAAATGTTACAATGGTATCTTAAACATATAATCACTATGTATCATTAGTTTAGACATTATTAAGAAAAGTATGTGCTGAATAATTAGTTAGCAGACGGAAATGAACTGATCATGTTTACAAGAATTGTACACTCTAGAGAGATCAGCTATATGATGCTAAGTGCTGATAAGCGCTGGTCGGAGATTTACACACGAATGGAATGTACGCATAAAGAAATACTGGTCATTTCATTCATGGTTTAGTATTTCGGATTAGTCAGTAAAGTTTTATCTTGATGCTGCCCAGCCAAATTATAGGCCAGTTCATTTATTGAGATCTACCAGTATACTATTTCATATGATAATAACTTCTTTGTTAATTTGAAAAGATTCTTGAATAACTTATCATGAAGGTTTAATACTAAGAACAATATACATTTGTGATTTATGAACTTTATTATATAATGAAAGACTTCATCTAACTTGGGGAGGGATGTTGTATACATGTATTCATATTCTAGTATGAGACCAGTGAGTCATATATCTACATGTTCTATATATATCCCTCATTAGCATATTAATGAGCAGAAGAGATCCGGGCTAGGAATTAAACAGTATATACACCATCACCGTCTTGTGTTCTTTTAATTATCCCAATATATCTATAGGAAGATATAACACCCTTTCCCAAACAATAACGACATTTGACTACTTTGTTGCAGACGACTTTAGAAAACATTGTGGGAAAAGGTTTTCTGCTCTATCTGAAGACAATTTTTCAATTTCATCACATTTTGAAATGTCGTCTGCAAATGCTTTCAACTTGGGACAGTCCAAACTTTGTTGTTTGGGAAAGGCTAAACAGGTATCCGTACTTATCCTTGGGGTTAAAACTGCGTTATCAAATACATTAACCACGCATAAGCAGCATAGCGTAACAATGCGTAGGGAAGGAGTGATGACAGAGTGACGTCTCTAAACAGGTTAAATGGCTGCCATGGCACACAGACTTACGCAAACTCCTCACAGTGATCTCCCTTTATGGGGATGATCACTGCCATCACAAATGTCACATGACCACCTACTGAAAAACGAAAATGGCATAACAAGATGGCGGCGAAACTAAAAAATTGTAATCCATTAGTGCTTTATTTATAAACAAAACCTTTTTTTTTCAACTTAACTGGTCAGAAATCAATATAATAAGATATTGTTACTAAATCAACTAAGATATCCGGTAATCTGTTAACAAAACAGCATCATTTGAACTTCATCCAAATCCGGATAAAAAATCTTGTGATGGCAGTGATCGATGCAGCGTAGCAAGGGGAGATTACTGTGAGGAGTTTGAGACTTACATTGAAGATATTTTTAGAGACATAGACATTTCTATTTATTCATTTTTATGGGTTTTACATCACATCAACATTATTTCAGTTATGTAGCGATGCCCGACTCTTAATGATGGAGGAAGACCCCACCCATACTCAACTGCCCATAAGGGCTGGTCAAGGCGGGTAGAACCATCGGCATTCCGTAAGTCAGTCGGGAGACTGCCTCTTATGAAGACATAGACATATTTTTCAGCGGTATTTTGATTTCGCAATGTCAGACCGACCGCGAAACACTCGTAAATAAAAACCCGCTATTAAAAGTACTTATATAGTATATAATATTACATAGTTCTAACCAAAGGATAACTACAGATTCCTGTGGTTCGAATCGCTATACCGAGGTCCTGGGTTCGAAATCGGCTTTGTCAATCCTCTACCCGACGTTGAAAAAAGTATATTTCTTATTATCAACATTCAACTTTGACGACCATGATTGAAAGCAACCAGCAGTGTTAAGTGAATAAATAAAACTAAACGCTAATACACCGCTAAATGTTAAGTTATTCATTTAACTGGACTGGTTTAAAGCTCCAGCAGTTATTATATAAAAAGTGACATTTCTTTTAACGAATCCGACACCAAACGGATAAATATACTCATAAGGAAATCGTAGAACACTGATTATCAGCATCTTTGCTAACCTCTACTAAGTCAACGTGTAACAGAAAACCCCCTTTATATCCTCTTTATGGTATAGGCATACGATTTTACATTGTATATTTTGTCGCAAATACGGTCCGGCTATATCGGTTCAAATAAACATATAAAAGTACAAACAATTTACCTGCATCACACTCAGTGACGTCACAGTCGCCATCTCCATGGTAACCCCAGCGTCGTCCGAGATTCGAGACCTTTCTTGTAACCAAGGAACGGGTATCATGCGGAACACCTTGTTTCTGATATGTGCATTCTGCATCGCGTAAAGAACGGGATTCAGCAGAATCTCTGACTTGGCCAACAGCGAGGGTATGCGGGTAACCAGCGGGTGCAAGTCTCCCGGATCGCCGAAAGCCACGTAGAAAGAGACGACTGCGTAAGGCGTCCAACATATCAGGTAAGCCGCTGTGAAAGAGAACACGGACTACCTCACAAATAGTGTTCTCTGAGAAACAAACTCTAAACAGATGACTTAAATGCTAGTAATAGTGGCTGAAGTTGGAAAGCCTCGAAGACATCATGCAGAAGAGCAGACTGAGATGGCTAGGGTGTGTTGAGCGTAGCAATGGACGAATCGCCCAAGTCCGACAACTAAATGTATCTGCAGAGAAGTCCACTGTCAGACCCAAACTATCTTGGGATGACGTCTTGGAGCGAGACTGGAACACCCTTGGCATAGACTCCATCAACCCTCAACATAGAATAGTGAGACTGGAGAGGAAGACTCTGACCGAGGTTGGACATCCAGGTCCCACCCAAGAAGAGGATTAATTAGTAGATTCAACAAATAAACCGGTTGGTGAGTGAGTGATCAGACAATTAACCATATCCATTAAAGAAATGCTGAAAATCTGTGTTCCCATTAAGGACGTTCTCGGTAGTATTATCTGCACACTTCATTTGCGCATCCAAGGGAGATAATAATCTGTTACCGAAGAGGTAGTTGCATAGTAGTCGGATAAACTTCTTCATTAGGATGAAATTTACTGTATGCAATTTTTTTCAAAGAATAATCGTATAATCCATAAAACTTTAAACGGGTATTAACATTATTATATATTTCTCATGCATATTAAGCCCCGAGCTTAAATTCTTTCAAGTTTAAAGTTATTTTTACCGTTTTTATGAATGTTTTTCAAATACGGTTACCATGGAAACTGTCATTTTACAGAAAAACTAACTCATCAACATATACTTTTTTTTGCATTTTGTATTTCAAGATTAAATTTTACTTCACATACTGAAAAATAAGAAAATTCTATGAATTGAGTTTTTAAATACCTTCATTTATTTGTAATATACACATCAGTTTTCATTGTTTTTTGACGAATACAAAAATTTGAAAAACTGATTTGGATTACAACAATTGTTCAGATTGTAACAATTTGGAAAAAACATTGATTAATAAAGTATTAAATATATGAATTCAAGTTGTTTGTGTTAATAAACCTACCAGAAAATATCTTATCACCTTTGAAGATGGTATGGTCATTTTGACAGTTTTGCCCCAAACGGTTATAATGGAAACTGTCATTTTCGAAAAAACTAACTCATCGACCTGCATTATTTTTTCATTTTTGAATTCACAATATATTTCTAAATAACATATCAAGAATTTAGAGAATTCTATGAAAGGATTATTTTCTTATAAAACTGTAGAACATGTCCTTAAACAATTGTGAAACAAACGCTCTCTCCTTCCAGTGCTTTAAACGCTCTCTCCTTCCAGTGCTTTTATTTGGAACTTGGCCTAGAAATAGCCGTAGGATTTCTCTAAACGTGCTTTGCTAGTTCCACACGATTAAGGGTGTCGACTATGTTAATTGTTTTGGCGTCATAGATACTTCTACCCACTTATTTGACTTTACTGGACATAGATTAAAGATCACTGTTTACAAAATTAACCGTTAAAACGGTTTACTATATCTGCAAGTCAAGTGTTCTATATCTTTGCTAAGTGGTTATTTAAGGGAATGGGTATCGTATCAAAACCCCAGATGTGTGTGATTTTTATGATCGTTGTCATGCTATCCATAGAAGACATTTTGTTTGAAATATAATAGATTATCAATCTGTGAAATAGTTATTTTAAGACATAGGCAGTCGGTTATAAACAAAAGTTTTGAACGATGAATTTCCATTTGTCTTTTTATTGGAGGTTTATGCTACTCATTGGCCATGCGAGCAATATTGTCTCTATGGAGATGGGCTTAATAATTTATTAACTTTTGTCCGATCCATGTTTTATGAGTATTTACAATAGCATAGTGACAGGAAAAGTCAGTTTCAAGCTTCATTGGTGCATACTGTTTTGTTTCTTGATATCGTCGACATAATTTTTGCAAGAAGAAAAATCGTGATATCTAAGATTAATTGACTATTTAGTACTGACAAAAGTCTTTCAGAGAGCTCCAACAGGATTATATTAGATTAACCCTTTCCCAAACAATAACGACATTTGACCACTTTGTTGCAGACGACTTTAGAAACATTGAGGGAAATGGAAAAATTGCTCGTGACGAGCAATTTTTCCTTTTCCCACAATGTTTTCTGCCCTATCAGAAGATTTTTTTCCAATTTCATCACATTTTGGAATGTCGTCTGCGAACTTTTCCAATTTGGGACAGTCGAAAATTTGTTGTATACCAGTTCGCGCATTGTTTCTGATCCTTCGCTTATAACGAGGTTGTCTGTAACTTTAACACTGTTGGAAGTAATACTAAACAATAGACATATACTGACCAACCATCATTAAGCTTAGTCTAAGCAGCTTTCTTTCCGTCTTTGACTGTCTTCGTGATCTTGATACGCAATTGTCTTCAGACGGGAAAACAGACGATTTCTTCACCTGTGTTGGAATATTTTCAAAATTTGAATTTTTCGTTTAGTTCGTTTGAAAAGAAAGCATACTTGTAATCTATAAAACATATTTACAAAAATATGCCATTGAACGTTAGAGGCACGGACAGGTAATACTATTACTAAACTTCATAAAACTACGATAGAAAAAGAAAAATATACTGAAAAATATACTTTCTAAATGGTTAAGATAATTTCCTTTAAATTGGTTATTTAAAGAAAGAATTGTAGTGTTACTATAAGTTGACCATCAATGAACATTCATGTTTCGTATTTTGATATCTACTATTCCTAACCGACTTCATGCTTATGCAAACAGGTTTGATCCAGGATAGCTGTCAAGTAATTTGGCGACTGGCCTGTGCTCTAACGTGATTGCTATTCTGAGCATCTTTCCTCATCAAAGGTAAGCAGGTATTTAAGGGTTTGGAAAGCAGACGACACAAAATCTGTTTTTAGAAAATTATTCAGCATTCTAAGGGATATTCATAGTTTCAACAATCAATCGAAATTTTTTCTGTTAATGCATTTAAGTTAACATTCTGTTCTTCCTATTCAATATTTTGTTACTTATCTCGTTCTTTGATTTGTGCCATTTTTGGACTAAGGGTGCGTCAGCAGCTTAGTCCATTGAATTTACATACCACATTTTGAGGGACGGTACTTTATCGATACACAAACAGCGGTCTGACCCCAATTACTCATTAAACATCCGCCTTCACTGTGCGGACTAATACCTTCTTGGAACTAGGAATGTAGTCCGCATTCATTCGCTTTGTTTTGCTCTATATTATTATAACTGTTGCCTCATCGGACATCGTAAAATGGTGACAACTGTTTAGTTAAATGAAAAAGACTGTTTTTGTGAAGTCTATAGTTTTTGAAATTTTATAAAGATAATCTTTATATGGAAACACGAGTCTCCAAGATTTGTGACACAGATTTGAACATGACCACCTGAGGTCTTCTGCATTGATACATGCTCCATGCAACAAAGAGAAAAAATGAAACTAGAAATAAACTATACGATTTCACGATTCGAAGAGTTACACTATGTGCCTACGGTCGTGCCCGAGGTGTTTCGAATGTACTCACCACTTTGAATATCACCGTGTACGACATCACCATCAGTACCATCGGAAGTAGGAAGCAGCCGAGTAGTATAACGACCAGAAACGCTCGAGAGGTCGTTCGTCTGTCAGTCCATGCTAGTCCACAAGACGTCCTGTGGGCCTCTAGTCCATAGGAACCGAATCCGAGTAGCGGAAAAACCGCAAATATGATGGCTACGGTATAACTCAGCATAACCCCGATAAGTGCATGTTTGGTCGTCAGTAGCAGGGACTCGATGGGGTTCGTAATTGTGAAGTAACGCCATAGAGTGATGTCTAAGAGTATATAGAGCGACGCCAGGCCCAAAAGATACACTGTAAACGCGACGAATGTGCACATTGTCTCGGATAGATACACGTACCACCCACCTGATATCTCAGCGACGAGCGGTAACGGGGCGCCAATAGCCGCTCTGAGGAAACAGTTGATCAACATGGCCACCACAGGAATGTCGTTCTTTGTCACGACCCGTCTGTGCTTGGCCAGCACGAAAAGGATCACACCGTTTTCCAACATACCGAACACGACTATCAGAAACAGCCATACAGCGGCTAAAACCTCCATCCAACGGTCTGAGTCTCGTAGATCTATCGTGCGTACATTAGGCCACGTGGTGTTAGAATCGATCATTCTGGTGGCTTTGTGTTGTGTTTCAATCTGAAACTGATATACAATCACAGCAACTTAAAAAGTTGTCTGTGAGAGAGAGGAACTGTATCTGGAATTAGAGAAACGTATCGTATGAATAAAACAACTATATATTTTTCACTTGATAAATGAGTTACACTCTATATTGAAGAATATAACACGTTCAATCCGATTTAACTTTCAATAGTCAAATATCATCCAATATGCAGTTCTTTGTTTAGCTTTAAACAGAAATACTCCTTCCTCACTATCTCATCGACATCGTGCCTTTGTGAAATGTCAACCTGAGAAATCGATCCATAAGCACCATTTCTATATTGTTTTGTAATACACAGTTATCACTCAGCTCAGAATATAGTATTGTGCTAATTAAAAAGGGAGCCAGTAAGTATTGACTACATGTATAGCCAATGTGTTCGACAAGTGAGCTTTGCACTTTGTCGTTACTGATAATACAAGCCCAAGGACATGATGCATGTATAGCCAATCGGAACTCTTCGGTTAACCCTTTCCCAATCAACAAATTTTCGACAGTCCCAAATTGAAAGAGTTTGCAGACCACATTTCAAAATGTGATGAAATTGTAGAACATTCTTCTGACAGGGCAGAAAACATTGTGGGAAAAGGAAAAATTGCTAGTTACGAGCAATTTCTCCTTTTCCCGCAATGTTTTCTAAAGTCGTCTGCAACAAAGTGGTCAAATGTCGTCATTGTTTGGGAAAGGGTTAACATGCACAGAATGGGGAAAGATGCAGATACTACCGATTGGTTCAGACTCAATTAGTCATTGGCCTGTGATAAATCTAAATGTCTTTAAGCATACTATCTTGCATCAATTTTTCACTCAACTTTGAGTTTGATCATAAATATCGAAGTTTGGCGATCTGGAAATTCACTAGAGCTCAACTTTTCTGCTCAAAAATAGGTTTAAGCCACAATTCAGAGTCAACCTAAACCCTGTCTCAAGTGACATGATGAGTGCTAAAAACAAGGTGACACCTAGAACACGGCTCATCCATCTCAATTATCTGTACTTGTACTTAGATATCAGTAAGAGTTTAAGTGCAAATTAATATTCTTTCGAGAATTCAGGCTCCGGTGTTGACAAATGTTAATTAGTTCCAGGATTCAATTACATACAGTAAAACAGCACCCGTGTTGATTATGTTCAATGTCACATATATGTGAAAAAGAACAATAACCGAGACGCGAAGGAATAACAAACGAGGTGCAACAAAGGTAACGAATGGGATTGGGTTGTAAAAAGACTGCCTTATACGTTTATTGGGTGTCAATGGTTTAAAGGGCGGGTGTCGGTCTCGGGGTACGAGAGAAATGGATTCGAATTTTCGTGAGTAGCGGGATCTGCCATGCGACCTTTCATTGATCCACATTCGGAGAGAGTACTTACTGGTTATGCAGCGAAGAAGCAGAATTGAGATTGATTAATCTAAGTAGTAAGAACTTATTTCGTAATCGATGAGTTTAAACTGATATGTTAATATGACGTAATGAGATGCTCTTGATTCTGGAAATGTATTCTCAATTACCACTTTATAAAAGGCAGAAGTTGGTGGTAATGGTTGCCATGGTAGCCAACACATTTTGTCAGCAACTGCACAATGGTTTTCCTTCTTGAACACATTGCAGTCTAACCCTTGATGTATATGAATGGATCTACATTGTTCAGAATGCAGTTAAAAAATCGAAAAGACATTTCAGAGCCATAACCTGGTACTGGTGTATTCAAAGAAAGGCGCAACATAGCCAGAATAGTTGCGCCGGTATCTAAAATCCGTCACCGGGATTTAAACCCACGCGAAAACGGACCATACGCTTTTTTAATTCACTGCATAAGCCACTCGGCCATGTTATCTTTTAATGTGTTAGGCCATCCCCATTACACTGCACAGCATGATTGAATGCAATTACAACAATCATTCGATTTGTTCATGCAGCTCAGTCTTGAACCCATAACCTTCAACTGACGCGGCAGACACTCTACCATCTAGGCTCGTCTCACAAAGGTTCGTACCATTTATTTCCTTGTAAACATAAACATAGAGAAGAGAATTCAAGAAAATGTGTCAATTAAGACGTGATGGAAACATGACTGTTTTCTTAAGATTGTATGTACTTTTCAACATATGTCTTCTTTTTCAAGCGCAAAAAGAAGTTATATCTTTGAGATGCAATGGTTAAGACAATTTTGATAGTGTAAACGCCAATTTTAGACAATACCGTGGTTCGCTGAGCAGGCCTATTCGAACTTAGTAGACGATCCGTATTTTGGGATTAGAAAGGCATTTTATTAAATAACCCTTATCGTAAAGAAATCAAAGCGCTGTTAGCGCTGAGGGACTAAGGTGCGTTTTAAGCAAGATGATTGAGGATACATTTGAAAATTTCTTTGGGCAACATCTCGAGGAAAACAGCTGCTCCTTTTACTACCATTACTATAATTATCACTTCTGTGATAGTCTATTTTTCGAACATCTGGACAATTTACGATTTCCCATGAGGCAACAGTTAAAATAATATAGAGCAAAACAAAGCGAGTAAATCCGGACTACATTCCTAGTTTCAAAAAGGTATTAGTCCGCACAGTGAAGGCTGATGTTTGATGAGTAATTGGGGTCAGACCGCTGTTTTTGTATCGATAAAGTACCGTCCCTCAAAATGTGGTATGTAAATTCAATGGACTAAGGTACTGACGCACCCTAAGTCCAAAACTGATAACACATGGGATGATTACGTGGAATCAGATATTTAGCAGGTCAAAAGCCCCCTTTTTTTAAAAAAGGAAATGTTTTCAAACTCATATAAACAGCACAATTAACTCTTTACTAACTTCAGACGACATTTCTTTTTTACTTCAACCATGCAACTTTGAAAAATCATTTTGGCAAAAGGAGAAATTGCTTGTCACAAGCAATTTCTCCTTTTGCCATAATGCGTTATGAAAGCCATCTGCTACGAGACAAAAAAAAGTGGCAATAGGTGGTGATGTGTTAAAGTTGGAATCGGTTGCTGTGAAGGGGGAATGGGGATTCAAAATACACACATACACACTTCTGTCTATATGATTCTTTATATATTTACTCTCATGATTTCAGTCTGTAAACACTTTCATGATTTAAAGAGCATATTTTGAGCAAACATAAATATTTAAAGATTAGATATCGAGTTCATTAAAACGATATCCTGTTATCAACATACTAATAAACAATTACATTTAATTTAATTTAATTATTCATGTAGGTTTTGCATCTTTTCAACATTATTTCACTTATGTTGCGATTACTCATAACAAAGGAAGGTAACTTCCAATAAGTGCTGGTCAAGCCATGTATCAATCGGAACTACTCCGGTATTTCTGTGAGCTGTGAAATACACCTCGGATACAAGTGTAGGGTTACAATTTTTCGGGTAAATCGACATTCGACAATGAACACATTTTCTAAGCGTACACATTTAGTAGTTCAATATGTATGGAAGTGTTGGACATCCTTTTAAATCATTTTTTATCAGTCACTCATACCAAATAGCGAAATTATTGTTGTGACACGTATAGTGGTTTCCTCAATCAAATTAAACGACTTTTAAGATGTCACATTTAAGATCTATTTTTAAATAACGAAAGTAAAGTGACGTCATTCTCGCGGGAAACAATATGGCGTTATCCCTATTATTTCAGAGGTGTTTTCATTGGATAAACCCGATGTGTTCAGATTGGCCATGTATAACCATCATCGTACCATATGTCCGGTGGGAAACCAGCTCTCGCAAAAATACAGATGCCGTCACCAGGATTTGAACCAGTCACCAGGATTTGAACCAACGCTGAGAGAGGCCATGTGATTAAAGGTTCTGTACTCGTACCACTATGCAATACATGCCCTTAGTTACATGTAATATAACCCAACCTTATTTGGCATATTCATCACTTTAAGATTCAGTGTCATTATAATCTGTATAACATACAACTTAAGTAAGTATACTTAAAAAAAACCCGAGACATAGATGTTATCTATGTCTCTGAAAAAACAATGACATTATGACTAGGCATTGCCAAATCCATATACGTCAGAGATTCTCATAGATCTCTGCATTAACCCTTTTCCAAACAATAACGACATTTGACCACTTTGTTGCAGACGACTTTAGAAAACATTTTGGGAAAAGGAGAAATTGCTCAAAATGAGCAAATTTCCCTTTTCCCACAATGTTATCTGCCCTATCAGAAATATATTTTTCAATTTCATTACATTTTGAAATGTTGTCTGCAAACTCTTTTAATTTGGGAGAGTCGGAAAATTTGTTGTTTTGGAAAGGGTTAATAAACAAATTAGTGGACACACATGTACACATATAAAGTACATCCACCTGCATTAATTTTGATGTACAGGCAATCAACAATATAATAGATATTCTTTGTTCAGGTTATTCACTTAATATACATTTGTATTTACTAAGATACATTTGTATTCACTTAATATACATTTGTATTCACTTAAAATACATTTGTATTCACTTAATATACATTTGTATTCACTTAATATACATTTGTATTCACTTAAAATACATTTGTATTCACTTAATATACATTTGTATTCACTTAATATACATTTGTATTCACTTAAAATACATTTGTATTCACTTAATATACATTTGTATTCACTTAATATACATTTGTATTCACTTAATATGTTGACAATTGATTGCATGAACTAAGTTTAACCATTAGAATGCAGGGTAATTTCCTGAGAATAGATTTTTGTGTTGTCCTCTTTCCAAAACCTTAGATATCTGCTTACTTTTGATGAAGAGAGATAATTAGTGTAGCAAAGAGGTTAGATCACAGGCCAGATGCCAATTTACTTGGTGACTGTCCTTTATCTAACCTTTTTATATAAGCATGAAGTTTGTTCCAGCATTTGAAGTTTGATCGATAAGAAAAGAGTAAGTTTATGATGTCTTTAGAATATGCTTTAGCAAAAGCTCATCATAGTTTTATTTTTGACAGATAATACAGTAATTACAGTTGTTGTTGCAAATACTAACAAATAATATGAATGGCTTATTATTGGAGACAGCATAAAAAAGTACAGCAAACTGTACAGTTATGTTTGAATTAATCATAACATCTTCCAATTAATCTTCAAAATCTGCCTTGGAACAGCTGAAATAGATAAAAGTACCGGTATATGGATATTGCACAATATGATACTTGAAATCTTATGATGCAAATCTTTACTTTACGTGTCTGCATACAACTTTATCATACATATAACCTCAGGATACTTTCTAAAATGTCACCCTAATATTATTAAATGCAGAATTTACAGCATCAGTATTGTTCTAAAGAGAGATTTTTAACTATGACAATCTCTTTTCACAGCATGTGCCATCGAGAAGAATTTAGATTGAATTGATTATTAAGTCCTCTAATCAACACTACCCTAGCCCTATATACACATGTTTTAACACACACAAAACAATTGTGACAAAACCATACACTGTCTGCAATGAGCTTATGCTTCTTTAGCCAACATGGTCTGTACTAAATATCTTATTCCTTAATGGAGAAAAAGCCATAAGGGAAACCAAGTTCTTAAGTTAAACCCAAATTGATAGCATTCAATTTTCAAAATGAGAATAAGATGTGTTAACCCATGAGCCCAAATCCGCTTACTTTGATTGCATAATAATCCACTACAAGAAAAGCAGAAGTTTTTCTAAATGAGCCATTTCTCCTTCTGAAACATTTCAAGATACAGTGTATTATGAATTGTTTATTGATGCATTACCTGCTTTAAACATGTTGAAAAATGACGTCATAACGAGAAATAGTTTGTTTTCTAGAGAGCACAAATGTTAAACCAATCCTTTGTTGCCTGAAACTGTAAATGATATGTTTATTGGCCTCTATTATGAATAAAGTATATTGTATTGCATTGTATAATAAAACCCTAGTGTCATTTCTTGGTGACGTGAAATTTGATATAAGCTTTTAATGGTTTGAGAGTAGATGATTTCATACCTTCATCTATGGTGTGGCATATTTCAACATTGAATAAATCTTCCTTTCTCATAAAATCTACAAAATCATAAACACCTCCTCCAACTCCAAAATAATTGGACTTGGCAGATAAATATCTAAGTTCACTAGTCAAGAAAATTTGATGTAGGAAATGGTTTGTAGACAATCTTTTTTTAATATCTACTAAAAAGTAACAATCAGACTTTGGAAACAAATATCAAAGAAATAAGTTAAAAGTTAGATAGTATCAATCTTCAACTGTTTGAGATAGCCTACCAATTACATATATTTGAATTACTCACATTGAAAGAATTCCCACCTTGAATTTATCAAGCATAAAAAATATAGTGTTCTTTTTATATATAAGTGGGCGACATTGGTGCAGGGGTAGAGCGGCGGGCTCTTGTACCGAGGGTCCCAGGTTCGAATCCCCATTAGGCAGGGTGACAATTTCCTAGACTCGCCCACAAAACTGCCACGATTTCTGGTATAGTATCCAGGAAGCAGTCATAGAGAATGGCTTTGAAAAAGCTTTAAGCTTCCTTCACAATCAATGTAAAACAAATATGGTGAATTTACATAATCGATAGAAACCATTGTGGCAAAAGTTGGATTTGTTTCAAGCCTCTTTTTACTTCAGTGATATTCTGAGTATATCACTGCTAGAGGTTAATGAGCATATAGGAAGGAGGGAACTTATGAAGTCAGTTAGACAAACAGTAAATGAGTTCCTTATAAGAAAACTTATCAGTAAGACAATTGGAAATGAGTCTATCACAGGAAATATCTTGCTTAGACCCATTCCAAAAAACATTTCAAATTGTTTGCAATACTGATTAAATCAGTACTTGGAATCATTGAATGCTGCATGCAAGTTCCACACAAAGAGGGACCACTCAATAAATAACAAGACGAAGGATACATAGTGCCACCATCTGATAGACAATGTTGAAAGATGGAAGAAAGCTTGCGGTAGTTTTCAGGCTTATAAATAGTTTCTGCAGTCAGGATGATGTCATATCTGTAAAGAGAGTAGTCAGTTAGTTATATGGGTTTTTATATCATATCAATATTGTTTCAGTTATGTTCCAATTCCCAACTCATAATAATGAGAATACCCCAAACTTAAATGCCTCTAAGACCTGCCCTAGCCAGGTAGAGTCATCGACACTCTGAGAGACAGTCTGGAGACTTCCTCTAATGAACAACCGAACACTATCATCAGGAGTTTAATACATACAGAGAGGTTTACAGTTTTGTACTCTAACCACTAGGCCACACTGGTTACATAGAAACTTAATGGTTATTCCATTATCAAACAATAATGACCTTTGACCAGTTTGTTGCAGAGGACTCTGGAAAACATGAAAACTCATTTTTTTGTTCATAGTTAGAACCTCATTTCCAATATTGTGAAGGGACAATAGGAAGCAGTGTCTCTTTTGTCTAATCAGATTTTTACCTGTCCTATTCAATTATCATTGAAACAAGTTTATATGAGGAAAAGGTTCTACATCCACTGATATTTCTTACCATTTACCAAATGCCAAATTTTAGGCTGTCCCAAACCGAAAGAGTTTGCGGGCACATTTCAAAATGTGCTGAAATTGGAAAACAATCTTCAGATAGGGTAGAAAACATTGTGGGAAAAGGAAAAATTGCTCGTTACGTCAAGAGTCGTCTGCAACAAAGTGGTTTAATGTCGTTATTGTTTGGTAATGGGTTACACTTGAAAGATGTCAACATCTGCTGATATGCATATCATTTGATATATGTTTGCCTATAATATTCCTGCAGAAATGATGCAATAAACCATTATGAACAACTTCTCCTTTTTTCACACTTACTTGATTTGTTCAGAGAAAAGATTGTCTTTCAAAAGTGTCCAGTCTCCAGAAAAATAACGGCATTTACATTTGGGTCTTTTGTTAAGGTGAACATTTGGTATCGTATAACTATCTATTACTTCTGAATTCTGAAAAAAAGTGTTTAAACCGTTTTCTAATATTAAACAATGAGATAGAACAATCTGTATGAAGATGCAGGTACCAAACATTTAACCCTTTCCCAAACAATAACGACATTTGACCACTTTGTAGCAGACGACTTTAGAAAACATTGAAGGAAAAGGAGAAATTGCTCGTGACGAGCATTTCTTCCTTTCCCCACAATATTTTCCGTCCCATCAAAAGACTATTTTCCAATTTCAACACAGTTTGAAATGTCGTCTGCAAACTTTTTCAATTTGGGACAGTCGAGAATTTGTTGTTTTGGAAAGGGTTAAACCATTTTCTAATATTAAACAATGAGATAGAACAATTTGTATGAAGATGCAGATACCAAACATTTAAGATAATGTCTAAGATGGCTGAAGCAGTCTTCAGGAGGTACTATTGTCTTGCATCAACCACTAAAAAAGATATAATAATTTCCAAAATGAGTATGAAATGGCTAATATTTGTTTTTCCGTAAATGTTTACATTCAGGTGCATATAATCAGCAGATGACATTTTGTTTATAAGAATAATTTCATCAAATAACATATTTTTTCATTGAAAGCCCATAGTAAATAGACCCAGATGAAAAATTAATTGTTACGAGCAAATTTCTCCTTTTACCACAATGTTTTCCAAAGTTGTCATCAACAAACTTATTGTTTGGTAATGGATAAAGAGAGGTAAGAATTGCCAGGACTAAGCCCTCAAATTTGCATGAGTACTGGTTTAGTATCCAGAAAGCAGTCATCTAGAGTGAATTCAATAAGCTTCCAGCTTTCTTAACAATTGATTTAGAATAAGTAAGTTTTAACATGCAAAGGTAGACAGACCTCATATAACAGCTTAAGTACACTTCAAGAGTTGAAATTAGCTATAAGCTTTAACTAAGCATCTTGTTTAGGGTTATTACTTACATAATCAGCGAAATGTACATCTTTGGCACCTTTTATAATTGCACATATACCTGGCAAACCCGCACCACATCCTAGCTGTCCAAGAAAATATCAATTATAGATTTACATTTCCACACAAGAATTTTACTAAATGTCATTCCTTTATGTCAACTGAACTAACATGCATACACATATTAGTTTTTCTTGTATAACACACATAAAGTAGTAGAAATTAGAAACAATTGTGAAATAGAAGAAATTGCCCCTGGGAATTTTCTTCTTTAAATTGGAAAGATGCCCACGCTTGTTGAATTAGGAAGTTATAATTCTGACAATGCTGAATTGGGAAACCAAAAATATGAAGAATGTTTTATGGGCTTAAACTGTACAATTTCTCATCAAACAAACACCTGTATGTAGAATAACATTAAGAAGAAGAAAAACAAATATTATAACACTTTATATACATAGGTTTGTATGGTCGTTCAGATATCATAGCAGTCCCTTAGCAGAGTAGCATTTTCAAATGTTTGGGTGAAAAGTTTCTGTCATAGATGCACCCATATATTTAACCAATTAATCCACAAACTATCTCTTTAATGCATGTGCATGTCAGAGCAGAAAGACAATCAATATGATAAAAGGACTCAAGACTTTAGCAAATACTTCACATTTGTGAAGGCCTTACTATACAGTCTTGCATAAAAAATGTCCATACTGAGGATTATATGAAAGAACAACAACAAGTCTCTCTCAAAGCTCATGGTGTCTACAGTAAATAACTTGGAGCCATGAAGGTAGAAAGGTATGTTTATGTTACGTACCTCTAGGACAGTCTTGTCTTTAAACTCCACAACCTGTTCATCTAAATACTCTACTAGGTCAACTGAACATTCCCATACCTTCATACCACCTGTTTAAATTGAAACACAAAATATATACACACAAATTCAGATGGAATTGAAAATATTTGTTCATGACATTCACTCAATAAATACTCCAGGTATATCAAAAAGAATCCATCAGTGTGGTGATTTACTCAAGTACCCTTCCCAGCCATATAGACCTGAATATATAACTTAGTAGTTTTTAAATCTACATACCTTTACAAAATACTTTTTCATATGCCAATCAGTGAAAATGGAAAAGTATTTTTTGTTTTCATTTCTTATTTTTATTGAAGCAGAAATATCAGTGAACAAGAAATTAAAAAAAGAATGTGTTTGCTTTGGTTGTCTAATCTATTCTGAGTAAATGATCAAATCAGAAAATATTCTTAATATTTATTTTTACAAAATAATACTATCAATTCCATTTCTGATCATTGACTTCCATTGAGTTGTTATTGTTAAACTGTTAATATCGAATTGGTTTTATTGTATGTTAGGCGTATAGCCTCATCAATAAACATGTTTGTCTGTCTATCTCAATGTACTAAACAAGATTCAAAGTACCTTCATAAACATGTGGTATCAAATCCGAGTGTGACAGTGCTGCTATACATGTCCCTGAACTCTGTCTTGATTTATTTTCCTTGATTCGGTCCTCCACTTGCTGGCTGTCCAAACATTTTATACACAAACCATTCGACAAGGAATATGTTATCACAGCAAGGTTCAATATCATGTCTTCAATCTGTAAGGAAAATGAAGCAAAATAAAAATGCTTTATCAAAAATACTTTATGGCATGGGATTCATAGCCAGAAAATGTTTATGCTACTAGGGTCACTCAACATTTTGGGGGATCTACAACTATTTAAAAATAATAATTACGTTACATTTAAACAGATCACCTAACAATTAAACAGATCACCTTACATTGGAACAGATCACCTTACATTTAAACAAATCACCTTACATTTAAACAGATCACCTTACATTTAAACAGATTATCTTACATTTAAACAGATCACCTTACATTGGAACAGATCACCTTACATTTAAACAGATCACCTTACATTTAAACAGATCACCTTACATTTAAACAGATTATCTTATTACATTTAAACAGATCACCTTACATTGGAACAGATCACCTTACATTTAAACAGATCACCTAACAATTAAACAGATCACCTTACATTGGAACAGATCACCTTACATTTAAACAAATCACCTTTCATTTAAACAGATCACCTTACATTTAAACAGATCACCTTACATTTAAACAGATCACCTTACATTGGAACAGATCACCTTACATTTAAACAGATCACTTTACATGTAAATAGATCATCTTACATTTAAATAGATCACCTTACATTTAAACAGATCACCTAAATTTAAATAGATCACCTTACATTTATATTAAACATGCTTATTCCTAGAAGAGAAAATTTGAAAATCAAAATAAAATGCTGTTGAAACAAAATATTTTTTGTATCTGTTTTGATAAACTATTAATCACTATAAAAAGTTGCCATTAAAAGCATAATTAATTCAGAAAGTGTGAATTTGTCTAAGTCTGTACAGTTTATTTTTATTTTGTAGATCTCAAAAGTTATGTCAAATTTTTGGATTTAACTACATGTTAATTAGATGTTTACACACTTTGAAGAACTAAAAACACTCTAATTTTGCTGCAAATGATTATCCTTTTGTGCCTACCAAATAACAATACAGCTGTTGTGCATTGATAAAGAACTTAATTTTTAACTTTTAAATTTCCTCACATCTGTGAAGAAGCACTTTTTACAATTTATGTGAACATATCATAGGGCCCTTCATTTACAAAAGTTGGTTTATTTTTGTTTGAAAGAAAAATAGAGTAATGCCTTCGCATTTCCAGTTATTTTGTTTTTTGTTGCTGCTTTTCATTCAAACCAAATAATTCCACATGGATGAGTTTGTTAATGTATCTATTCATAAGGGCTTTCACATTGTGTCATCAACATTTCCAGTTATGAAGCGATGCCAGACGCTTAAAGGCACATCAAAGGAGAGGAGTACAAATGAATTACTGAAAAAATATATGGAGTTCTTTTATTATGTTTATAAAATTCATGAGAATTACTATAAAAATGCATTGAGACCCTACTAATGAGACTCATTCAAAATAAGTTATTTTGTGCTTGAAATATAGTTGTCTCCAATTCAATCATGTTAATCAACAACTTGTTTGTTTACATATTCAAAATAAAGAATTTTAACTGGTTGGTTCAAAAATGTGTGTTGCAACTGTCAAGGTCAGAGGTGAAGAATTACGAAATATGAATTACAGTCAAACTTGCGTTAAGCAGCCACCCAAGGGACAGGGTGAAATTGGCTGCTTAACAGAGGTGGCTGCTTATCGCAAAAATCATCCTATCAAAATTTTGGGGACCCTAGGAATTCACCTTCAACATTGGACATGTATATGGACCATACAGAGATTTCTTTTCTTTATAGGTTTGGTCCTGTAAAACTAACCAATTCACAATCAAATTAAGTGGCCAATTATCCCAATTTCCGATGAAAAATTCCCAAAATGATTAAAATATTTTGATGAAAAAAAAAAAGGTTGAAAACAAAATTAAATTTTGGTCAGGTTCAATAAAAAAAAAACCCAGCAGTCCATTATTACCTAAGTAGCCCATGCGGTAATAAATCACCACCACCAAACTAGCATATATATACATCTTCACGGGAAATGTGTTATTTCCCAAACTTGGGACAAGAGTTGCTTCAAAACAAACATCAAAGGGCACAATTTTGTCCTGTAGTCTTTTGATGTTACATAACTGACTTTACATCTTGAAACAATTAGTGGTTTCATTCAAGGATATTTGATACATGAGACGGAAAGGGGGATTTTGCTTCCTTTTAAATACACATTTTTGGGGTTTGACAGATTCCTATGTTTCAAAACATTTAGGGAGTAAAATAATTGCAAGTTTTATCTGCGGCAAATAAAAGAAAGGGTAACTAGCCAGTTTGTGTACGTGACAAAATCGATAGTTGCATGCGTCTCAGTTCACACCTCCCAATTACACGGGAAGATTTTATTTTTACATAAACAACACACTTAGTGGTAAAATTGCCGGTGACTGCCGGCAGTAGTTACAAATTAATCGACCGCTTATGACAATTGATTTAAAGTTGATTGGGATTAATTAGCCTGGCCGCTGACCGCATCAGAGAGAAGACCGCTTATCAAGGAATTTTAAAAAGTCTAATTGCTTGGGAGGACTTTAAAATGGCCGTTTAACGACAAAAACCGCTGATCACAAGTGACCGTAAGCACAAGTTTGACTGTATAAAACTTACTAATCTGGGTTATTTCTGGTTTACTTTCATGTATGTAAGTTGTGCTGATGGTGTTTATTGGCAGTGATTTTTTTCTAAATTCAATCAATGAGCGTTTTTTAACCAAAACTTAAAAATCAATGGGTTTTTCTATAGAAAAATGATTAAAATGAATGAAAGTAATGAGTTTTGGGGAAATTTTATGAGAAAAATTAAAAATGTTGTTACTGTTTGGTCATGGGTTAAGCATCTTACCACAGCTGGGTCTGCTTCAAATATTTCTTCACATGCCTGGATTTTCTCATTAATGGCAGGAGATTCTGATGTAGGCTGCTTGTCATCTTTGTCTTTGTCTGGAGTGGAAAATTCATCATGGACTTTAATTAGATGACGAGAAGGCAACAGGCAAAACCCCACAAACTCAACAGAATGTTGTAATGGAAAAATTCTATAACTTGATGAAAAAGAAGTTTTGTTTTTCACGCACAATGTAACAGCCACAGGATTCATTAGTACAGATACAAGGAAAAATGACATGCCTCGTCAAAATTTTAAGGTAGGTTGATAGGATTTTTTTCTACTTTTTTATATAGGGTTAGGGTATATGCAGATTTTTTTTTCCAATCTTCAATTTTTTATTTTTATTCAATTTCTATGTTTTCGTTAAATAACCTTCTATCCATGGGAAAGCTCAGTTATAAATAAATTCTTTCTCATACCTTAATCAGCTACCTCTTATTTTAAGTAAAGATCATTATTTATGAAAAACAAAACAAGAATGCTCAATTTCTGCAATTTAAAATTTCTACATCTTGTCTGTACCATTTTGAAGGTTATTGCAAAGCTGTCAAAACCTTTTCTTATGTTACTTTACAAATCTATGCTGTCACTTTATCGGTAAAACTAGAAGCTGGTTTATTAATGAACGCTTGCACACCTTCTTGCACATCTTGATAACATCAAGTGCCAATATTCAATAAAATTATGTCTCTTAACTATAAGAACTATATTTTTTTAACCAAATAGATCAGTAAAGTGTTAAAAACTATTTGGATGCATTATTTCATTTAAACCAGTTTTCTGTGAGGTACTTGTCCACATCCCCATAAGTGCAACATAATCAATGTATGAAAATGATGCTATTGACAAATTACACTATTATACAAATGTAGACTAAACAACAACCCCTTTCAAGCGAAAATAAAGTAGAAAACCATTTATTTTTACAACTCAAAATCCCAAATTGTGAAATATTCCTTCTAAATGTGTAAATGATTCATTGACATAAAGAATGTAAATGAAGACAAAATGTGACATTTATCTACAAACATACAAGATCATGGAAAGCATTTCCTATACCTGCATTTGGATCTGAAAAATTGAACAGAAATGACATTCTCCTCTGTTTGTAAACAAACGCACGTGTAACATGATCATTTTCCTTTTAACCCAGTTATGTATGTCGCCTTTTGATTGGTCTATTTTTCATCTCAGTAGACAGAAGCTTGCTTTACGTTTTGGTTAAACCAATGGCATTTGTCGACACAAAATACCCCAAGGCAAAGCCTTCAAAATGGCGACATCAACAACATACGAATTTCGTGAAAGACTTTTTTGCATTCAAGCACTTCAAATCTCGAAAGATTTCAGACTGTCAGTGTGTTTGGATTCGTGTGTTAAAGTTCTGGTAATTGAACAACGCCATATTTGTATCGATAGATGATTGAATCAACGTGAAAAATGTTTAATTAAAGCCTCAATCCAGAAACATATCAGAAATTCATATCTTAGAGAGACTTCCTCGGGGATTGAGATTTTGACTTTTTAAAATAAATTGTCTTTTTACCGCAAAAATAAGACCAAATATTTCTAATGTTTCATAGAACTAGATAATTGAAAGCTTCCGAGCCCTGCTCATAACTGTACAGAACAGAAAAAGATCATTAAAATCGCAGATATTGCAGACCTTTTAAACTGGCTTATTTTGTAAACAGCAGTCTAGACTTAGAGAAAGAGATGGTTTATTTATAAGATAAACTAGTTTGACGTGATCTGGAAATATTGAGAGAATTTTGCATCAGGCAATATTTTCCACCAATTCAATCTTTCAAACCATGCATTTCAGTGCTTTATCTAGGGTGATTCCTTCACCAAGACAGGGGATGGGTTGGGGGGGGGAACATGTTAAAATGGTCCATGGACAAAAGGGCCCGGAAATAGTCAAAAAAGCTCAATTATCGGTTTTGTATTTTGATAATTTGCGTAGACTGCCTTTAGCTTTTTTTTGTTAACAGAGGCCGGATAAATTTAAGTATATAATGATGAAAGGTCATGACTCACAAAATATATTTTGCTCACATGATAAGCCATCAGAATTAAAACTTAACAAGAAATAAAGAGTTGTTGCAACAGGGCTTTTTTACGTTATATAACATGGGCCTATGAAAGGCACCTTCCCAATTGGAAATTTCTTTAAAATCATGCAGTTTTCCCAAAAATTCAAAGTCATGCCAGATTTTTGGCATCCCAATTCAGAAAATTCAACCAGAAAATTTCCCAAATTCAGCAGGCCTGGGCTTCTTCCCAATTCAAGGGAAAAAAAGCCCTGTGCAAATGTTATTTCCTATCAGCAAGTATTTGTGGAGAATGGAAATTTTAACCAATGGTATAGCCAATTCTGGCAGACAATCATAATGTTTACATGTATCATGCATATTTTACTCATTAATGTTTTCATTTTGTTCATTTGTATACAACTTTTCTAATAAACATTAATTAATTGCCTCTTTGTCATTCTGATATGTTGGACCTTTTTGACTGATGGGAAAACCAATAATTGGGCCATTTTGACTAATTTGACCGTTTTTTACTATAATTCGGTACCGGAGAGGGAATTTCTCTGATTTCATTGTAATTCCGAGTTATTAATCAGAATGTGAGAAATAATTACTTACAACAATTAATCTTGCAGGGGTTCACCTGAGATTCATTTTTTTAAAATATTTCTATTGAGGCAACTGCGTCTGTTTGTCTCAGCTGAGTCAGACTAGCTATGTCAGTGCATTTAACCCTTTCCCAAACAACAATTTTTTCCATTTTCCCAAATTGAAAGAGTTTGCAGACAACATTTTAAAATGTGATGAAATTGGGAAATAATCTTCTGATATGGTAGAAAACATTGCTGGAATTGGAAAAATTGCTCATTCCGATGTTTTCTAAAGGTGTCTGCAACAAACTGGTCAAATGTCGTTATTGTTTGGGAAAGGGTTAATGGTGTCCACTGATGACGAAATTTTTGTCACAACTTTTGATCACAGACATTTTCATTTTTACAGTAAAATAACAGATGATCAAACATCGTATTTGTTTTACATCGATTGTAAAGGAAGCCTAAAGCTTGTTCAAAGCCTTTCTTGATGACTGCTTCCTGGATACTAAACCAGTACAGGTAATCGCACTGTTTTTGGGTTAGTCCCGGAAATTTTCACCTTGCCTCACGGGGATTCGAACCCGGGACCCTGGGTACAAGAGCCAACGCTCTACCCATGCTCCATTGTTGCCAACATTACACATTGATCATTACTCATTATATGTTTTTTGTCTTGAAAGTGCTTAAATCAGGAGGCCTCTTACCCAGAAATGCGGACATTGTTAAGGCAGTCTTTAATTCCTTCTGAAAAAGATGTGTTTGACATTCCAAGATACAATGTGGATCAGCACAGGGACCTTCAAGTACAGATTTCAAGAGGTAAACAATTGACAGATTTTTACCTCCAGGCAACCTTTAATGTTTTTAACAACTTATCTTTTTAGACGTTTTTGATTAGGTTATTTTTTTGCTGGTTTCAACAATATTTCAGTGATATCAGTGGTTAACCCTTTACCGAAAGCCAACTTATTAACTGTTCCAAATTTGAAAGAGTTTGCAGACTACATTTCAAAACATGATGAAATTGGAAAATTATCTTCTGAAAGGGCAGAAAACATTGTGGGAAAATGAGAAATTGCTTGTTAAATGCAATTTCTTCTTTTCCCACAATGTTTTCCAAAGTTGCCTGCATCAAACTGGTCAAATGTGATTAATGTTTGGTAATGGATAAATGTTATTTTTCATTATTTTTTGTTGCAATTCTTTTCTACTAAACTAAAGCTTATTATGAAGTACTTGCTATTACAATCTAGCACTGAACCTTCAAAAAGTAATACATGTACACAGTATCTTATGTGTGTTGTATAATTTTTATTTCCAGCTGACTTGAATAACCTCTGTACGGACAAGATAATGAACCCATTTAAATATACCCAAGACACGCTAGCTACAACCGGCTTTTGTGCGACTTCCTGGTCACCAAAAGGAGCGGATGAATTGGGGAGGCAAGTTGAGTTAGATTGTGTATGATTAACCATATACTTCATACATACTCAGTTAACCCATTACCAAACTATAACGACATTTCACCACTTTATTGCCATTGACTCTGAAAAACGAGCAATTTTTCCTTTCCCCACAATGTTTTTTTCCCTATCTGATGATCATTTTTCAAGTTCATTACAATTTGAAATGTATTCTACAAACTCTTTTAGTTTGCTCAGTCGAATATTTGGCATTTGGTAAAGGGTGAAGAGCACCTGTAGTCAGGGTTTAGGAAATTTCGAAAGCATTATGGATCCAATTTTTGCAGAAAAAGGCCAAAAACAACCTTTAAGTTCTAACTCTCTGCCCAAAACATTTAACCTCACCCAAATGCCTGCCCATTTTGTTTTCTTTCATGAAACAATGAGGCCAAAACCTTACTTGAGATGACCATGTCAACCTTTTCTTTTTAAATGATAATGTGCATCTTTACTCTGAAGTTCGCGTTTACCAATTAAAAATAAAAACCCAAACTTATACATGTACTCTTGAACTGTCAAAATTCATGCATCAAATGGGGTTTATTGATAATCCTTTTTTTTATGAAGCAGGCATGTCATAATGTGCTCTAGACTGGGAGTTGCCAATTAGCTGATATATGATTGACCCTTGAATGCTGGGTTATTTTCGAAAAATAGAATTTTTTGATGTCTGCTTTCCAAAACCTTAAATATATGCTTAATTTTGATGAGGAAAGACACTCGGAGTAGAAAATAGGTTAAATCATAGGCCAGCCCCCGATTTACTTGGCGACTGGTCTGGATCTAACCTGTTTGCATAAGCATGAAGTTGGTTCCAGCACTTTAAGGGTTAAACTCGAAATCGCATCATAGGTCAAGTATTGGTTAGCACTGTGTTATCAATAACAGAATAAATTTTTAATCACATTGATAAATCTATTGATCATATTTTATGACAAGCATTTTGAATATGCGGACATATTTTTTCATGAAATCTCAATCAGCAATCAATAGGGTCAACTGAATTGGTCAAAAACTAGCATTTTCCTGATCCCTGCTGGTAGAAGAATATTAAATCCACAACTATGAAAAAAGCTGAAGCTGCTCATAATGAACAAGTTCCTCCTTCTTCAACAGTATTTTAACCAAGTTACAAGTGAATATCCTGATTTTTCGGAATTAAATAATGACCAATAATGTTTATTTTTGAGTCTCTCCTTATTTATTTTATCTTCATTTTTATCTTGTCATCTGACTTTATTTGAAATAGTTTGAATAAATGGATATATACATGTACATCATATTACACTAAATAACCTTAGCGGTTGATGGGCCTTAAAACACCATCCATTCATTCATATACATGATATAGAATGTCCACTGAAAGACTACACTAACTCACATTTCTAAGTGAAAAGTATGAAATAATGTTTCATTTACTTTGAACAATTAAGTAATGTGATTAATGAATATATCTTTCAGGTGTATCTTAGCAACATTGTCTTTGGACTACCGATTGTTGTTGTTTTCACAGAAAGAAACTGAGAGTAAATGGTACAAAGTAAGTATTTTTTATTGCTGTCTGCAACCTTTGATTGCTGTCTGCAACATTTGATTGCTGTCTGAAAACTTTGATACACATTGATTTTTTCACTTCTTCACTAGAAATTATGCTTTTCTGTGGTTGTTATTTGGTGTCATTTGATGAAAAGATACAATCATATATATATCATCAAAAAGAACCTTATAGATTGGGTACGATTTGAGTTTTATACTAAGAGTATCTTTAAAGTTGTTTATAACCAATATCATGCTGGTTAGCTTGTCCATTCAATTATATGATATATTATTGTCTGGTTGATCAACAATAGCAAACACAGTAGCATTGATAAATATTTAACGTCGTATTTTGATTTCGGTTTGGGGGAAAAGCACTGTTACAAAAAGAAAAAAATGGTTGTTACAGTTTCTCTTTTTGTCACACAAGTTCCTGCTAAAAGGGTATTGATTTTGTTTCTTTGTGTATATCTGACCTATTATACTTTGATTAACCTTTATCATTAAGCTTTTTTATTGTTACACATATTAAACTATCTATTTCTTGATAGATAGCCGACATGACAGAGATAAGACTCAAAGCAACCAGACCAAACGCTGACTACAAGAAACCTGAGCGATTTCACGCTTATAGAGATTGGTGTTATAGTCAAGCTGTTACTGGTAAGTGTTCATTACTGTTAAAGTGTTAACTCTTTTCCACCTGCAGACGACATTTACTTTTTATATGTTTGATGCGGATACTGATTTTCCTGTAACAGGTTGTTTATTTTGCAATTCCGTCTACATATTTTGAACAAGTAAGCCAGGGGACACTGGGGATCCTTCTTATACCAGGACTCTAGTGTATCAGAACAGTTCTTTCTATAATCAACAAGATCAAAAAGTACTTTGGAACCTTCAATCTAGAATAACAAGATATCGCTAGGTTAACACATTACCATCTAACGTCACGTATTTGCAACTTGCAGCGGACAACTTTCAATAAGCATTGTAGCAAAAGGAGAAATTGCTTGTCACAAGCAATTTTTCCTTTTACCCCAATGCTTTTTCAACCTATTTACATATCACAACAGAAGAGCTGAAAGGCTTTTCAAATACTTACAAAGCTTTTCTTGAGTTGTCTGCTTCAAAAAGCAAAAAACAAATTGTCTGCAGGTGGTAAATGTTTATTCAAATTCTTTCTTTTTGTTACAGCAATCAATTAGTGCCAATGTCACAACTGTAGAACTGAAGGGTTTTTCACCTGTTTCCAAAGCTTTTCTTTAGTCGTCTGCCTTAACTTCCTTAAGTAAAAATAATCGTCTCCAGGGAGTAAAAACTTAATTCAAATTCTTTCTTTTTGTTACAGCAATCAGTTGGTGCCCAAACACATTTACTGATGAGACTGATGGGTCAAACTACAGCATCCTCGCCGCAGGCACAAACTCGGGACATGTTGTGTTCTGGAAAGTCAAGATGCCCTGCTTGTCCCAGTAAGTGAATTTTTGGTTTAATTGAACCATTCATTCATATTAAATCACTTTCACCCGTTCCTCTATGTTGAATATTGACAAGTCCCTAAAAGGCCGTAAAAAATATATTCCTTACTGTTCTAGCAATGAAATCGTGTACAAAGCTCCAACAAACAAATGCAAATAGGCAAAAACCCACAGGAGGGGGATAATAGTGGTATTTGGATCAATCGGAGAAAATTTGGTTAAAATGGAGATAATAAGGCCAGCAACACATGAAAGCATCATGATTTTTCTATAACAGTTAAAGACTTTTCTTTCTGTGAAATTGCACTACGGAGGGGGGGGTGTTCTAGTGATGAAACTTATGAATGGTGTGAGATTGCAGGGCATGGCCTGATGATGTGTCAAACTTTAAATACAAAGAATTTGTTTGAGGCTTTATGAAACATTGAAACATAACATAAATAATATTTGCATGATGAAAAAAAATCATTCGAATTAATAGATAAATATGAAGAAAAAATACACCTCCTAGATGTTTTTTATATTTTGTAAGTTGGTTCAAATACATTTGATACGCCAACACTAATAACTGATAAATAAGCCTTACATTACTAGTACATTCTTATCTAAACGATTTATTCCAGGTCTGATTGCACTGTGTTATCAACCAACAGAGATCACGGTAATAAAGTCATGTGTATGACATGGAGTCAAAACTCAGGTAGGCATTATTCTATACTCCAGCACTACATTTATGACAATGTAAAGCGTCTATAAGAAAAACTCAATAAACAGTATATATACGACAATTTAAAGAATCTGAATAAAAAGGAAAGCATTGGCACAAAAGTTTCTTTTGTCAAAAATGGTTTCTACAGGAAATCATCATGGTTTGGGAGTGCTTATAACAAATTCACAAGAAAGCTTTTTTTCAGAACCGTTTCAAAGTTTATTTATAAGTTACCCATTTGCCCTTCCCAATATCAAATAATTAGGGGTGTATTGTTTTTTCAGTTGGTGTGTTTGTTTCTATAAGAAAAAATAAGACCTGGCTTGTAATACAAAGCAAATACAGGACCCCTGTGGCATAGTGATTGGAGTACAAAACACATGGAATCCCATGGTTTTTCTCTGGGTTCAAATTTTTTATGTGATTTAGATTTTTATGAGAGGTAGGCTTTTGGCTGACTTGCAATTCAATTCATTTCTATCTTACATAACATATATATAATGCACAATTCAAATTAGGTTTAGATGTGTATAACACTATCAACAATATTAAGAAAAAAATAATGACACTACAAGAATGATATAAAGCCAAGTGGAAATGTGTTGTAATCTGGATTCATAGAAGGCTATGACAGAGCTTTTTCAATGCTTTTTTTCCTGTAATAAGATAGCCTTAAACTAAAGAACTTTTCCCGGACTAGAGTGAACGCTTAAAATCAAATGACTGTTATGATTTAATCAATTATGGTAATTGATAAACTGATAACCTATGTGATGTTTGCAGGAATTTTGGCTGTGTCTCACCATCGGGGTAATCTGACAATAGGACTGGTTAACAAGGACTTTGGTACCATCAAATGGACAGTATTGGATACATCTAAGGATCTCATGAAAGTGTCGTGCATGTGCTTTTGTAAGACAGACAGGGTAAGGATAATACATGTCTGATGTAACCAGATGAAAAAGTTGTGCTTATAAACATGTTCATGTAAAGGACATTTTAATGGATGGGAGCATCTTCATAGTACATTTGTCTTCATAATCCTGGAATTAATCTGCTAATTGTTATACCCTTGTCAAACAATGCCTGGGGTGCCCATAAGATGGGGGATTTAGTATGTAAATAATAAATCAAGCTTGATTGAGCATTACAAGTGACACACTTGTTCCACAAAAATCCATCATATTAACTACATTTGATCCAATGTTTAATGATGCATGGTAGATTGCATGAATTAAGGAGTGTTATTTTATAGAGTTTGATAGTATTAGAAGTTTGCTTCCCTCTCTAATGAAATGCGTTTTATTGAAATTGAGCTTTTTTTTTAGTCAGTATGGGAATCATCAAATGGGAGTCTTAAAGAGTTTAGAAACAAACAGACTGCATCCTGTTTACCTACCAAATTTATTGTACATTTCTAAAATAGTTAATGAAATTAGGATTGCGATTTTTCAAATATTAAGGTTTTCTTTTATTTTTTTATCAACATAGTTTATTGATACATTCTTCAAATTATCATGTTAAGGAAACTGGTGTGATAGCTATATAGAATTTTATCATTATTCTTACAGGACCAAGAAGAGGTTATTATTGTTAACAAGGAGGAGTACATCTATGGTTTTCATCTGAGACAGGAGGATGATTCAAATATTACCGTATTATCTGAAGGTTTTGCCTACGGTCTGAGACAGAAGTATGCTACAGGTATATCTCATCCTTTTGTCCCATTGTTTATAAGTATGCTTCTCCTGCAAAAGGGTCAAAAAGTTTCTTTACATGGAAGATCGTTAATTTCAAGAATATATGATGAAAACTTCTATGTTGTTTACCAGTTGTACTTTACAGTGCAAGATTAAGGCAAATACATGCAAGCTTTGATAATCTGGTCATCATTAATCCGGATTATTCGCTATGTGGACAGAATTTGTTGGGCACGATCGTTATCTTCATTAATTGTGCTGTTTAATCTGGAAAATCAGTGTTCCTGCTTCGGACAATAAAAGTCCAAAAGTTTAATACCTATTTCGGTAGATCATATTAAAGTTTCTAATTTTTTCTAAGATAAATGAAAAAAAATGATGGTAACTTTAAGCGTATATATGTATTTATGTTGATGTAATCATAAAAAGTGACTAATTATGGGGCCTGGGTGTAGAAATTTGTGTTATGATAACCATTTGGCTATACTTTGTAAAGACATCACTATAATAAACATTTTACTTACTCACTTAATTTCTTATAAGGTTGTAACACTTATCTGTTAAATCATATCGATTCAGGTATTTGCAACATCACCGATAAATCTTGTTTGATTGCATCTCTTGGAGGAACAATGGAACTTGTAAAACTAGAAGTGAAGGATACAGGTAGGTAATTTATAGATATTCCTATACAACTCTAAAACAATAAATAGAAAAAAAAAAACATGGTAGCTTGCTTTATTCCTTAAAGAATCTTATTTAACCCTGTTTTACAGTTTTTTTTTATGACATTCTGGCTTTAAAAATGAGAGATATGAATTATGAAACAATATGTAAAAAAAAATCACTCTTGATTAAATTTATTTATCTCTTGCTTGATGATACCACAATTAAACCTTCTCCTTCAAAGGTCTCTATTAACCACTGTTACCAAAGAGTACATTGTTCTTAAAGTTTGTCAGAAAAACATTGCAACCGTTCTATTGCTACTCCTTTAGAGGCAAGAAACATCTTATTTAGAACATAGTAATGAATACCTTAAAATATTGCCTTTTAATGCCACATTTTTGCATCTTGTAGCAGATGACTTTCAAAAAGCATTGTGGCAAAAGGGGAAATTGCTTGTCACAAGCAATTTCTCGTTTGGCCACAATGCTTTTTCAATCTGTTCACATATCACGACAGCAGAAGTGTGTTCTTTACATGTTTACAAATTTTTTATAACGTCGTCTGCAGGTGGTAATGAGTTAAAACTTTCGTTTTCAAATGTTGACATCCATTCATTGCATGTATTTTTTTGTTGTTGCAGAATATGAGATAAGTTGTCTCACTTTATCCTATAGGTTTACAGCTTGCAGTGTCCAGTTTCAATGATTTACCCATAAATGAGAAAGAAATGAGGTTAAATGGACTTGTAGTTTCCCCGAATAAAACATTTATTGCATACATTCAAAGGTATATTTATTTCTTCTTTAATATGTGTTTGTGTCTTTCATAAGAATATTTATGAATGGAACACATTCTTTACTGGCCAGCTAATGTTTAGGCCTAGTCCTGATTTCAGGCTAAATTAAGATTTTCTTTCTTTGTTCATACTGAAGATGCTTAAATTCAGGCTTCAAATAATGTTTTTCAGGCTTGAGATTTTCTTAACAACAGCAGGCCCGCTTTATGAAATTAGATCCATTTTCAATGCATTATTTGGTGAAAATTGTTGCTAGTTTTCAAACTGATTCTTGAATTCTTATTTCAAGTGTCTTGTTAGAATTCTTCTCAGTTGGAATCCTATTTCCCAATTGCAAAAATAACAAAAAATGACACATGGGAGCAGATGAAAAGGAAGTAAAAAAATAAAACATCTTTTATTAATTTTAGATTAAAGGCAATTTCGAAGAACGAAGTTGTAACATAACAAACATTTTTTTTCCCTTTTCATGTTGATTCATTTAATCTTCTGCTGTAGATGCATCAAATTAAGATATTTCCATGGCGTAGTGGTGAGAGTGTAGAACATGGAATCACATGGTCCCTGTCTGCCTGTGACAGCTTTTGGATTTGTATTGGCGGTAGTCTTTCTATGCTGATGATTCTAATTGGCTTACTCAGCCCTTATGGGTAGATAAGCTTGAGGTCATAATGAGTCAGGCATTTGGACATAACTAAAATAATGTTAATGAGATGTAAAAACCCGTATAGATAGATAAATAGAATCAGATATTTTTGAAGTATTCTCAGGGGTAAACATAGGGGGATGAATCTTTTGAATCTGCACACAGTAAAACTAAAACTTCCTTTTAGTCCTATTCTGTCATAACTCGGTAGAGCGTCTCATATCATCTGCTCCTGAACCTTATAAAACTCAGTGTCGAAAGGAGAAATTGCTGGAGACGAGATTTTTTTTATACTGTATGATATTGATCTTCCTCTCAACTCAGACTATCCCATGAAAAGGAATGGGCAAAATGTTGGCACTGAGGATCCTGGATTAGAACTCAGTGAGAAGTGAAGTCTACTTTGTGACCTTTCATTCAACCCAATTGAATTGAGCTTGTGCACGGGTTATGTATCCAGCAAGTGGAATCAATAGTGATATATGTATAAGCTCTAAAACTTCCTTAAAAGCAATATAAAATGAGTTTATTTAACATAAAGAATGGAAGTAATTTGTTTCTCTATTTCAGACCCCCCACTGCATATGACCATTTGAGCACTGAATGGAAGTGGCCAACAAAACTTGTGATGAAAGCAATTAATCAAAAACCAAAGGAGACAATAAACAATCTCCTCATTAACCATACAGGTAACAAAGACATATGTCATATTTTATATAGGACTTTGTAAAGGTTATAAATGATATCTAGAAGTTACCAAAATGAAAACAAAATATAAATCTCTTTATTTGAGAGGAATAGTTTGTAGAGATTTCAATAACAAATTGAAGAACGCTTTTCATGATTCTTCATTATTGATAATACTTTGCTTGGACTTCTAATGTAGAACAATTGGAAATTGATGTTTCAGTGCAAGACAAAATAAAATGCTTCATACATTTGAAACAATTTTCACAGTACTGCACTTCACCTTTGAACTATTATTCTTTATCGGTGAACGAGTGCTTTTAGTTGGTATAGGTTTCAGCATGTGTTATTAAACACTGACTTCTCTTTTATTTATAATGGAACACTATGAAGATTAAATGATTAAAACATTTTAATTATTACAGCAAAAGTTTTATACAGAAATAACTTTTTCTCCCACATTTCACATGGTTACCTTTTAGAAGTAATACCTTATGGTGTCTCAAAAGCTTAACATGTGAAGTGATAAAGGAAGGGTTACTGGTTTATTGATGTTGAGAAGAGTTTCAGCCAAAATATTTAAAAGAAAATGTAGACGTTTGAATTCCTGTTTTTCTTTATTTCAGGTTCCCTTGATGAAGTCAAAGATATTGTAGAATGTTACAGACAGGCGATTATTTCTAATCCAGAACCTTGTAGTAGAAAGAGAGGCAGTTTGTCTAAACGCGAGTTACAATTAGAAAGGTAATTTATCCTGTCACTAGCGTCATTTTGGGACCGATAACTAGGTGCCGTATAACATTTGTGATATCCGGCACTAGCCATATAATACACGCATGTGACGAATCATGACGTCATAAGAACACATGACGTCATATTTACATCATTCTCTACTTATTTTTGTCCTTTTTCTCGTGTTTTATTTTCATCTTTTTTCTTTAAAAGAATACATTAAGATAACCGGATAAATAGAATAGATAGTTGGTGTCTTTGAACGGAAAATGTTATCGGGCTCAGCTTCGGATTATTATCCGTTACGCCTTCGGCTCACCGAATAATATTCCTAAGCCTTGCCCGATAACATTTCTGATTCACGACACCAACCACCTATTCTCTATTTATCCTTGAATGGTGCTTAGTGGCCCAGTGGTTATGATCGCGGCCATAGAACCAAGCGTCCAGTATTTTAGCCATATTCATTCCTCTGGTTTGGTGGGACTGTTCTATGGTAAGACACTTCAGAGCCCTTGCCTAGTACTAGTGACTCCAGGAAATCTCCCAAGATGACTGAAATTTTTTTTGTATAAACTTATTTATTTAATATTAATTGTGAAACAAGTTCTTACAACTTAGATCAATCACTCTCGATTCTGCTTCCTTGATACATAACCAGTACTCGCGCTGAATGTGAATTAAAATTGTTGACACAGAATTAAACCCCACATAATTAAATAAATAAATATCATTACTTAATGCTTTCTAACATAATTAAAGCACAGCCTCATTCTGTGGCTTATCTGACAGTGACCCAAAAGTTCGAGACACTGGCATTGCCATGATTTTCATTTGAATATTTAAAGAAGCCAATTGGCCGGGTTTGTCTCTTAACACTGAACAATGATGTGTATGTGAGATAGTAGACAGTGGCTTGGAAACAGTATTGTGCGGTACTAGGAAGGAAGTACAAATAACACAGATATGTACCGCTTGCTGTAATATGATGAAATATTATAGCATACCAACCAATTAATTGACATGAGAAATTATTTAGATTGAACAATGAGTAAATTTGTGGTCGACCATGGAGGTTAAGGGAATATGATTTGGCTTTGATTATTTATCTAAATTCTTAAGTTCATTTTTAAAGTGCAGGGTTTTGATCTTTGTTTCAGGTTTCTGTTATTTTTGATGAGGGCTCAGCTGAAGAAAAGGACGACCGTAAAGGTAAGAAATTATAGTTTTTGTGTTTTCTTAAACAACAGTCTTTCTCTCCCAATATGTCATAAATTGATTTATTATAACTTGTATGGTTGAACCACAAGTTATTCTTTGTTACACATTAAATTGATGCTCAACTCTGAAAGGTTGTTCTGTTAAATGTAAGTGTTAGCTGTGATCAATTTTATTCATAAATCAAGTTATCTTCTAATGCACAAACATGTCCTCCATTTTTTGTGTTTAAAGACCGAGGGTTTAAGATTTTACAGGATGAAAAGAAAATAAGTTCTTCCCTTCATACATTCATGCACCCTTTGTTCTTTTAATGAAAATACTTAAGAATACAAGAGTCAGCAGTTAAGGTGACTGTCTTTGAACTGGAACACCTCTGGTACCTCTGGTATTGTTATAGTGCATTTTGGAAAGACACTTCAGAGCAAATTATTTGTGTGTCCAAGAAAGCTATAACATATTTGAAAAATTGTTAACACAGTATTAGCCTCCATACAAACAAACTACAGAATATTGAAATAAAACAGCAAGTAAATCCAAGAAAGGTTCAGGAAAAGTAATAAATTCCATCTTACATATGTGAAGAAAGTAAAAGAATGCATTTAACTTATTCACTTAGGTAACTTGTTTCAATGGGTCCTGCATGGCTAACTTCAAGGTGGCGTACTTAGACCTCAGGGGTCCGGGGTTCGAGCCAGACCGATATCACTGGTTACATGGAATTGGCCTTTGGCTAGTCACTTCAGAGCCCCAGCCTTGTACTTGGGGATCCAGGAAAGCTGTAACATAACTTAAAAAGTGTTGACACAGCATTAAACACCATACAACTTTAAACACTATGTGAAGTAATTTCTTTCTTGCAAATAAATTGAAGCTCCCTCAGGCATTATTCAATGATCCATACAGTTGTATGATCAACTAAAAAACCCACCTTTTATTGTTCATCTTTTTCAGATGGGTTTTGAAGTAGTAATTAGTGATAACTTTAAGACAGTCCAAGGCCAAATAGAAACGGTGTCCCATCAGATTCTAGGTCTGCATATTGAGCAATGCATCAAGAGTGTAATGGAACAAAAGCAAATCCCACAAAAAGGTCAGTCTAGTAGAATTATTTTATTGTGTTAACCCATTTGGGTTCAAATCCCAGTGACTTCATTTGGTTTTCTGTAAATGTTTTAACCCTTTACCAAATGCCAAATGTTCAACTGTCCCAAATTGAAAGAGTTTGCAGACAACATTTCAAAATATGATGAAATTGGATAATTATCTGCTGATAGTGAAAAAAAACATTGTGGGAAAAGGGGAAAATCCTCGTCATGAGCAATATCTTCCTTTCTCACAATGTTTTTGAGAGTCGTCTGCAACTTTTAGGTGAAATAAAGTTATTGTTTGGTAAAAGGTTAAATTCATCCTACATGAACAGTGAAACTATTTTTTCATTGGCTATTGTCTCTGTCAGTAATCAAGTGATTTGTTTTCTACGCTTTTATGTCACAAGCATTTTATGTATTCGTAGATTTACAGCTGCTTTGTCAGTTCCTCAGCTTTATTGAGAAATCCTCTGGTGTTCTGAAAGAAGTCATGGACGTGGATCGATTACAGTCATCAATAAAGGGTGCCATAACACACAGTAATGAGTCAATCCAGCATAACTGTCCTGTGTGTACCAATAATATCCTTTACTATATATAACTCATTACCTTTTGTAGGTTGATTTTTACTGTTCCAATTGAAATAGAATGACAGATTGTATTTATTTAGTATGGAACATATAACAATTTCCATTTAAATACCAAGGTAAGTAAAAGGGAAAATTGCTCATTAGGAGCATTAAGTTAGAGCTCTGGGGTATTAACTGTAGTAGACATTTAGCAGGTCACGTGTCAACTAACCGTGAATCACTTAGTTTTCACAGCACTCCTTTTCACGTCACCTTTTGCACCATGTAACGGCTTAAAATAATTTAAAGGAAATGATTTTTTCGATGAAAATGGGTAGTTTAAACTTTTCTATTTTTCATCAATAGTGACGGAAGCTTGAAGCTTATTGAATTCACTCTCGATGACTGCTTTCATGCATCTGGCCCAGAAGTCTTGAGATTTTACTGTGACTAAAGGATAGATATACTGCAGGGTACCGTTTTACTAAACAGTTTATGCTTAAGAAGTGCGTAAGTCTAAAACAACAATTCCTCTTATTTCAATATTGGGCCAGTACTATTGCAAAGTAACACATCATTGGAATCGTCTCTCCGAGACGCTTCCAATGACGTGTCACATTGCAATATTGTACTTTCATTTAAGATACTATCCATGTGTATCAGTTATGACTTATGCAAATATTTTCCTTAAGTTATTTAGTAAAACGGTACCCAGCTCTATTGTATGGACAAGACCATGCTTATTGATACAACATTATTTCTCCTGTTAATCCATGATACTTCCTCTTGATACAGTCATATACTGCAGACATAGTCTTCACCTTTACAACTAAAGGATAAATTCAAGCTAGTATTTACTCTATCTTTTTCTCAATTTAGCAATGTGTTACTGATTAATACTAAAAAGAAAATGATTTTTTTTATTATTATTATTTATGCTTGTAGTCGGCTCTTATTTCTGATATGGTCCATCCACAAATTCTTATTATATGCTAGATGATTTTTATTTGTAAACCTGTTAAAGAAACATTCTAACATAACCTTCCTGGGCCCTTGACTAAGCTGTTTCTTAGAATTGATGTTTGATATTGAATTGTATTCATGATATTGTAGTGTATGGGTTTTCTAAAACTCCTTAACTTCTGGCACATATGACATTAGAACAACTGAGTTGGCAGTGCCCAAATGGACACAAGTTTGGTAAGTTTATTCTGTTAGTAGATGAAAAATCAAAGCTTTTTGTAATTGTTCCATTTAGATCATAGATTTAAAACAATTTGATGTCTGTTGATTCTAAATCAGAGATTATGGATTGACCTATCTCTCAAAATTAAATGTTTGTTTAAAAGCTCATGTGACAACTCTGTTGCATCCATTTTTCTGTTACATTTATGTACATATTTACAAATAATTTTCCAGTACAAAACTAGGAAATGTTTCTTGTTTCAAAAACACTGCAGTAATAGAATAACTGTCGTTTTTCTGGAATCATAAACAAGTTTTCTGGCCTCATCTTTCTTACACGAACAACTTAACCAAAGTAGATCCTTGCAGACAACTCAAGATGTACTCATGAAGAAAAAGTCGTTTAAAATGAAATCTGTTTTTCTGACATTTTTTTCCCTCCATTATCAAAATGAAAGTGCTTTTAATTCAGATTTTTTTTTTACCCTTTACCAAACGCCAAATTCTCGACTGTCTCAAATTGAAAGAGTTTGCAGACGACATATCAAAATTTTATGAAATTGAAAAATATTCTGCTGATAGGGCAGAAAACATTGTGGGAATTACGAGCAATGTCTCCTTTTCCCACTATGTTTTCAAAAGTCGTCTGAAACAAAGTGGGCAAATGCCATTATTATTTGGGAAAGGGTTAAGTGTCCTTTAGAAGATGTATAAACAGTTAGTGAAGGGCTTCAGCTTTCAGGCAGACATATCCTTCTCTGTTTGGGCCTTTGTGTCTGTTAAGAATTGAAAGCAACAGCAGATCATGAGATGGCTATTTTAATCATTGTTTGGCTTATGCAATACATTATCAGTTTTTCAGTTGTGTAAGGATGCTCGGATTATAATGAAGTAAAAAAAAAAAGAATTACTTCCCATTAGGGCTGGTCAAGCTTAGAACCATCAGCTTTCTATAAGTCAGCTGGGAAAATCCAAATGTGGTTGTTTGGACTCGTATGACTATGGCTTAAATAATCCTAAGGCATGGAAAGTAACCTTTTGTTTATGATATAAGGTCAGAGGTGAGAAACTACTGTGACTAAAATAAGAAATTGCTGTGACAAGCAATTTCTTCTTTAAGTCACAGTGGCTAAAATAGAGTGTTTAAAAGGAGTTACTTGTAAGGTGTTCTTGTGTTATTTCTCACACTAAAGATAATGCTGACTATGTGTTGATACTGACAGGTATATGCTGTTATACATTAATGCCTTGTGTGGAAGTGAACTACAGAAGCTGTGTTAGTTGCCATGCCCAATCTTTACCTTTGGAAGACCTGAAACGTAAGTAACTCATTACTTGTTGGGGTATTTTTTTAATGTATTGTGGATGCAGATACCCTGTTTGTCTTGTGAAAAATGATCAAAATATCATTTAATATCAAGTCACTGAAAGGCGTAAAAGTCATGAAAGATTGTTTCACTTTATTGATAAAAATGTAGGTGTTCAGTGACTTTTAGTGACAAGCTTCGTTTTAGTTTGAACTTATTTCATGTGCATTGGTTTCAAAACAAGCTGTCCCAACATAGATCAATTCTATTTAGCTTCCAGGATACATAATCAGTACTTGTGGGTAAGTCTTGGCATTTTCACCTCGCTGCTAATTGGGATCGAACCCTGGACCCTTGGTACCGGAGATCGATGCTCTACCATTGTGGCCATTTAAATGTGTGGCAGTCACAGAACACAATGTGTGAGATAGTTCCTTTAACCAATTACCAAACGCCAAATTTCCAACTGTTCCAAATTGAAAGAGTTTGCATACGAAATTTCAAAATGGGATGAAATTGGAAAGTAATCTTCTGATAGAGTAGAAAACATTGTGGGAAAAGGAGAAATTGCTTGTCACAATTAATATCTCCTTTTTCCACAATGTTTTCCAGAGTCGTCTGCAACAAATTGGTCAAATGTCGTTACTTTTTGGTAATAGGTTAAGGGAATTTTACAAACATTCCTTTGAATTATCATGAGAGAAAGAGTTGTTGCCCTTTTTGTCACATTGGTTTTTACCCAAAATCATAAACACAATGTTGTTTATTTACTTTGCTAATGTATTTGTTTTTAATTTCTATTGCTTTCAATTTGGACTAGTCATTAATCCCCATGTTTGAGAACAGTCAATGGTGTTAAATATATATTACCAAACAAATCTCAGATTTTAGATTTTTTGCCTAGCATCCCTTGAAATTATCATGAGAAAAGGAGACTTTTACCAAATTTCTCCTTTTTGTCTGTCATACAAGAGGGATCTTGTCCAATCATTGTACATTTCCATTTGATGTCTTGGCAGCCTTAATCTTTTAGGAAAAATAAAAAAAATGTTTGGTTAGAATATTCTTCTTGATTTGCATAATATTACATCTATTTTCAGAGTTTTCATGGTTGTCAGGTGTGTCACTGTGTGTATTCTGTGAAAGTGCAATGTTCTGACTGAGGTGTAATATATGGTGTAAACACACGTCTATTAAATAATAGATCTGTGAGACTCATGTGTGTTTTTGTTGATTGTTATGACACCAAGGGAAAACGTTCTTTTACTCTGTACAGTTACGTTATTGGTAAACTGTTAACCAAAGCAAACTATCATGATTGTCTAAAATTGAAGGAGTTGTCAGGAGTGCGAATATGATCGGAAGATACTTCAAAGGGTGGAAATTGTTGTTACGAATAGATTTATTCTTATTTTTTATAGAGATATGGTTTAATCTATTTCAATATTAATTGTCCATTTGTATTCACCTGCCAGACACGATTTATCGAAATATGATTCAAATACAGTTTCATGAAAGTTGGCTTCATTCTTGATAAAGGATAACTGTTGCATGACTGGGGTGTAGAACTGTCTTATGGTGAATGAAATAATCATGTTTGTCCATCAACATCTAAAACCGTTTCTCAGTAATACCTCAATTTTAGACATCTGCTGCAACAGTCGGCAATTATGGAGATGAAATATAACAAGTGTGGCTATGGGGAAAAAGCCATTGTTAAGGAGACAAAGCTTCATTTATTCTTTTATTATATGTTTTTCAAACACTCCTTATCAATTCATTTAATCTTCTCCAACGAATGGAAACACATTTGAACCGGGAATTATTTGAAAATATTAGGCCTTTTTCAGTTATGCATTGTTGGTGTGTTTTTATATCACTTTGTTGGCTGTCCTAAAGTGCCTGTTTCAAGTCTAATTCAAGTTGGCGTCATCAATTTAGGGAAGCGAACAGTTCTGAAAGCCGGTGACGGAATTGTTGGTTTATTCGCCACGCGTTGTAGTTCCTCATTGATGAGTTCAATGATGTCCTTCCGCCTGATAGAAAGTAGACCCTTCTTAAGATCGTCCAGGCTTGCTCGTGTATGCATGCGCCTCCAACGCCAAAGACTCTGTCTGGAAATGGCATAAAGACAAACCGAATGTGATAACACAACTTGTAATGATTAACCCTTATAGTGCTGGAACGGACTTCATGCCTATGCAAACAGATTAGATCCAGGCCAGCCGCCACGTAAATTGGTGGCTGGTCTGTGATCTAACCCGTTGGCTACTCTGAGTATCATTCCTCATCATATTAAGCAGATACTAAAGGTTTTGGAAAGCAGACGAATATATTTTTAGGAAATTACCCAGCATTCTAAGGGTTAACAATAATCTGGTTTACAAAGCTAGCTATAGTTTCAATCAACGAAACGGGTAATTATGTTTTAACTTAAAAGTCTATAAATACCCTTGCTTAGGGTACCGCCCTTGCTTAAGGTGTTGGCATCAAAACTTTTACACTCTAGTTGTATTATGCGTTTTTAGAAAATTGGAACAGAATTCTGAACTGTTTTAACTGAAACTTTACGAGAACTATATAGTGTGGCATAGGACAGCAACTTTCCTAGATGCATTTGGAAGACTACGTTTGCAGAAAAACTGTCGGGAATGTTGTCATGTGGTTGGAATTGTCCGTGTTCTATTAAAGGTGCAACGCCTTCACGTGCCAATTGTCTATCATAAACAGTTTTCATTTGTTCCCTAGAATACAAATGACAAAACGTTCCAGGTATCAATGTACGTACATAATAGTATTCACACAAATAAATGTTGGTGCAAAATGGCGTGTATCCCCCACCCCCACCCCCCATCAACTATTTGTTACTAGTTGCCACCAGAGAAAAAGAAAATATCCGTTTCTCAATTATAAGAGCATTAAACCTTTCCCAAACATTAACGAAATTCGACCGCTTTGATGCAGACGACTTTAGAAAACATTGAGGGAAAAGGAGAACTTGCTCGTGACGAGCAATTTTTCCTCTTCCCTCAATGTTTTCTGCCCTATCAGAAGATTATTTCCCAATTTCATCGCATTTTGAAATGTCGTCTGCAAACTCTTTCAATTTGGGACTGTCGAAAATTTGTTGTTTGGGAAAGGGTTAAGAAGAACCATATCAAAGTGAAACGAAATTCGAAAAAGAGATCACCCACCTGCACATTTCTTCTGGAATGTGCCGCATGTATTGTTTCCCGATTTCGTCGACGTCGTTAGACACCGTCTGTTCGCCCCGGAACGGGTAGAAGGGCAGGGCCCGGTACAGTTTACCCCAGTCGTGCTCTATACTGCCTGCTGTTACCTTACAGGCACGCTCTAGCTTATCTGTAATATACATATTTATCCTGTCACTAGTGTCATTTTTGGACCGATAACTAGGTGCCGTATAACATTTGTGATATCCGGCACTAGCCATATAATACATCCACGCGACAAATCATGACGTCATAAGAACGAAATGACGTCATGTTTACATCATTGTCTACATATTTTTTCCTTCTTTCTCGCGTTTTATTTGTATATTATTTGTTTGAAAGAATACATAAAGGTAACCGGATAAATAGAATAGATGGTTGGTGTCTTTGAATGGGAAAAGTTATCGGGCTCGGCATCGGAATATTATCCGTTTCGCCTTCGGCTCACCGGATAATATTCCTACGCCTTGCCCGATAACATTTCCGATTCACGACACCAACCATCTATTCTCTATATAGACGGACCAGCGTATTATAAATGTCCAAGCCAAACGCTTGTATCTTCTTTATCTAAATGAGACGGGCACGGATAGGAATACATTTCACAAGATATATACAAAAACGACTTTTTCAATTGAGCTATCGCCGTACAGTGTTGCAAAATCATTATGGTAGAGACGAAATACATACTTTCTTGCGTGACTTATTGTTATTTTAAATGTTTAGTGATCATTCTCCTGAACTAAAACTATTCTCGAGACAATGCCAAATATATAGTATTAATGAACAAAAATATCGAAGGTCGTAGTTTGCTTGATTTATTCAAGTCTTACTTCGCTGTCAACGGTGCTCACTATGCGCGTATCACACATATTTGAACTTCCATTACGAGCTCGGATAAGAAATAATGTTATTAAAAAGAGAAATTGCTTGTTACAATCAAGTCGTCTTTTGTCCAAATCAAAATCCGTTCAATCACTTCATTTGCCTTAAAATAATATACAAATCGAGTTTGATCAAATTCGAAAAATTGTAAATATGTCTCAAGAAACGGACTCAAGGCCCCCTGAGAACACCATCCAATTTGGTCGATCTTCTTCAATTTCCTTGGTCACGTGATTTTATGCATGCGCAGTGAAACAAAAGCTTACCCATGATTGGACGTTTTCCCTTGTTGACGACATGTCTTGCGGTAAGAGGCATCCCGTGGAATATTTTCTTTAGGATCTCTGGCGTTGTTTTGTATCGGTAGATCTCCTTCAGACGATTGAGATTGACGTCCAGACGCTCGCATTCTACCTCGCATTTACGGAACTCCTTTTTCGCCTGTCTCACTTCCGCTGCGTAGAAATACACATTGAGAAGAATTACGCATTGAAACGAATAACCGTTTATAACAATATTGATATATGCAAAGACGTGATAAACATTTTTATAAGGACTTTGATACATAACACTAATTCCGATGTGATTTGCATATCTAAATTGCGATTCTGCGTTTTAAGATGTACATTAATATTTATGCGAACAATATTAACTCTTTTGTTGATGATTCATTACATCTTAAGCAAAGAATGTGACAAAAGAAGAGATTATCTAAACGAGTTCCTGTTATAAATCCATAAAGCGTTTACGATGATCGTTTATTGCAAAACACTGAAGATTGACTATAGACATGTGATATAAAAGGAAAGTTATACCAAATTAGTTTATCATAAAACAATGGAGATAATACTGTACATTGATTCCTACATCCCCTTTGGAAAAGCATAGTAAGTTGTCGCTTATCTGATATATTTACTACTCCAACAACACATGCAGTACCAATAAGCCTATTTCTCTTATAAGACAGTGTGACTGTATTAATATGAACAAGGCAGCAGACAGCAAGCAAAAATAAACAACGAGCACTGACGTTAGCTTTGAAGATTTCAGAAGGCATAAAAAGATAAGATTTCTATCATCGACCTCCCTCTTTTCTCCCAATTGCTTCTATTGCTACTGCAGCGGGTGTATAACAATGAGGAGATATGATACAACTTAAGATAGAATCCCAACAACCAGCCATTTTGAATCTCATTTTTTCGTCGGATTACTTCGGTTGTTCTCGGTATGCATCGGTCGGAACCAGAAATAAGCAGAAACATGCTTCTAGTTTCGGCCTCGACCTATGTCAACCGAGAACGACCAGAGCAATCCTTCGAAAGAATGTGTTTCAAAATGGCGGATTATGGATATTTCTATCTTAAAGTATATATTTATACGCACTTCTCACATCCGTTGCTTCGCCCTTCTTTTTCATCATGGCGTTCCTTCTGTCGGCTATAAGATCCAGTTTCCGGTCCAGTTCGTCCAGCTTACGCTCAATAAATGGCTTCCTTTCTGTTAACTCTGCTACCTCTCTACAAAGCACGGTGTAACGATCCTTGTCAAAGGCGCTTAGTTCATCCAACTTATGTTTCATCTCATCACGACGAAACTGTTTAATTTCAAGGTCGACTAGAACGTCTTTATTCTGGGCTATAAGGTTCGCTTTCTCGACGGACAGAAGCGATTCACGTCCCGAGAAACCGTTGACCTCTGATTGAAGGTCACCATGGAGACGTTTTGCTGTCTTCAATTTGTGTTCGTAGTTGGAACACTTCACTTGTAGTTCTCTGACCTTCTTCTCCTGTGCTTCCTTTTTTGCCTCCAAATCATTGATGTCGAACGAGATGAATTCAGCGTAGGCTTGATCGGCTTGCAGCCATTTTCGCATACCGGAAATAGCGTGTTTTAGGTTTTCAAACGCCTGAGGGATGATGACTAAAAAAGGCACGTGATTTGCTTGACAACGTTCTGCAAGGTCCCTAGCAACGAATCCGAGATCCTGAACGCGCATGCCTGTCGTTTCGAACTGTGTCGCCATGTTCTGAATGTCGTCAATATTGAAATTGATAGCTTGTGAAAACTCCTTTCGCTGACGTTCATAGTTCACAGCTGTGTCGAGATAGATATCCCCCTCAGCACTGGAAAAACTCAGACAGTATTTCCACATATAATCCGCCAGCATTTTCAAGTCTTTGATGATCTCCCCGAAGCCGTTTTTCAGATAGTCAAGCACTCTATCAATAAGGTCTAATACGGACTTCACCATATCCTTGTCGAAGTCGACAACAAGAGTTGGGTCCCCTTCAGCTCTGCGGTAGGATATCACCATGTCGTCTAGTTGCGATTTACACAGGAAGTAACTGATTCGGCAGTATCTCAGCACAATCGACAGGGGCTTCATCCATCTATTTATTTCGTCCTCCACGTCTATGCTCGGACCATAGTACGACTTCTGTAGGAGTTCTATTCGCGTTTCCAAGACAACGAGGGCGTTGGTTACGCACTCCCTGAACGTCTGTAGTGATTGGGGTCGTTCCAAGGTCAGATGGTCTATGGTTTGACGCTTCCGGTAAAATTGTAGTGCGGTAGCTGGCGGCATCGTCAAGGGTGTGCTTCTAACAGATTGACGTCAGTCGACGATCTCTATTACTTGTTTGTTTTCACACAAATGCTTAATGATCTGAAAAGAGATACATAAGTTATTCTATATGCGTGATGGTCTTTGTTGAACTCTTTTATAGAAATACAAGACGCCGTGTCAATATTATTTCAGTCATTTAACGGCTTTCACCAGAACTAGCCAGGGCTCCACAGTATCTTGTCCAAAGACATTCGCACGAGTGCTGCTGGTGAGGATTGAACCCAGAACACCAGTGTCTCAAGTCTTACACCTTAACCCCTGGGCTACGCACGGCCCAAGATCGACTCTAGTCTTAAACCTTAACCCCCTGGGCTACACAGGGCCAAAGATCGACTCGAGTCGACGCTTTTCGAAAATACTTTTTATCATACTCTTTTTAGATGACCCTATAAGTTAACTAGAGGACACACACCTACATCTGACTGGTTTCAGTTTAAACAGTATGTTAACGCAAATCGAGCAAGCGTTATTTTCCCGTCTCGAAGCTATTGAATAGCAGGCATTCCTAAAGCTAAATCATTTCGACCCACTCCTCTTTGGACATCTGTCGAAGTTAAAAGGTTTAACTATTAGCTGGACGTTTATCAGTAGTTCTCCGTCTGCAATTTGAGATTTTAACGCCAATATGCACATTAAAAACAAAATGAACACATTAAAAACACGTTCCTTTAAAAGGTGTGTCTTTCAAATTTGTTGATGAACGGGTTTTTATACGCGTCGCGCGCATGCGCGAAAGCGTATATAGTCATCGTACGGAATCCTTCTTTACCTATAGGGGCTTAATCACCGCCGAGAGAAAGAAAGTAGTTCCAACTTCTATGTTGATTGTAATCTGTCTATAACTGCGTGAATTCTTATCAAATTAAATCGTCATTTTTTAAAATAACTCTTTCTTCCTTGGTTTGTTTTGGATGCGTCTGTTATGTGCAGGATGGTGATAAAAGGTAATGCAAACTATCCGCGTTAATTTCCAAACATCCTAGAACTTCTAGAAGAAGGTATCTAGCGGCGCCGGATTACAGTCGAAACGGCCCGATGTCAAAATGTCCTACGTTCAAAACGGCCCGAAATAAGTCAAAACGGCAACATTTTCGGTTTAAAGTGTTAAAACAGGGTAAACCTTTATTTGGGCCGTTTTGACTGATTGAAAAATCAACAATCGGCCCGTTTTGACCATTCCATGGCCGTTCTCATCGATCTCCGGGACGCTTTGACATGGGGCCGTCTTGACACGTTCCCACAGCACCCGTATCTAGGCCGTGGGATTTCCCCGATCTTTCAAGGAATCCCCAGTATTTTTTTACTCAGTGCAGAACAAAGTCCCTTTTTTTTATGATTTGCAAACTTCTTTTAACAACAGGCCTTGTGCCAGAAACGGCTTAGAAACATTCATGAAGGAAAACTGATAGTTATCAGCGATTTTATTTTGTTTAATAAACCCATGACCCAATTTCAGTAATAGGTTTCCGATTCGTTTGTTTGGTCACCAGAGGGTTTGGAACCAGTACGCTTAGTGAAGTGAAAATACGGCTCCCGATTCTTTGCAGTAATATTGTTATGAAATGAAAAACGACATTAATTATCAAATTTAAGCCGTTACTTTAATTTGAAAGTTGATTTTGCAATTAAACAGGACGGTTCATACTAAACAAAAAATCTGTCATTTTTTCATTATAAGAAAGAAAAAGAAATATTGCCTGATGTTTCTTTAAAAGCCGGGAAATACACCGTGTTTTTCGTTACCATTACTGACCATGAAGTGAGCATGTGCATTTTACAATGGCAAAATGAAAAAGAAGATCTATTATCACCTTTTGCCCAATGTATTGGGGAAATACCTCTATTGTTTCAATTCCTGGAAGAAACACTAAATGTAGGTATTGTTGAGTAGATAAAAAAATCACCCAGATTAGAATGTATGATTGTTTACTTTGTTGTTGAGATCATTTTTTAGACTTACATCTCTCCGATCCTTTTTGATCTACTCTTTTCTTGTGTTCCGGTTCCTGTTCGTAACACTCGGGCATGCCTTTGATATGGCATTTAACCCAATATTTATTTAATGCACTTTTAAAACTTTTCAATGATCTCTGACTGAAGCTGTATTTGTGCTGCAGTGTTTCTTAAATAACTTGTGACTGTGGCCCCTTGCAGATTGGTATCTTAACTAAAAATGCTTGTTTTCGTCTACAATATCTATTTTGTTGATGACTGGAATAATAATTTTTCATTTGATTAGAGCATTGGGTTTGAGTACCACTGGCGTACTGGGACATGTCTTTTTTTACTTCTATTTTGGTTACTGCTATTCAACAGAAATATGTTGGTTTGTTTTAAAAAATTCCTTAGATTTCTTTCAAATCCATTCGTACGCACAAACCTCTCAGACCATACTGCGACGCAGTTCAGGCCATTCTGGCCTTTGATATTTTGTTCTAGTCTTGTCATCAAGGTACCAAGCTGTGTAGAAATACATGTATTTAGTACCCTGTAATCACCTAGGCACCGTTTTACTTTCACGTTAAGAATTTGCGTACGATCAAAACAAGCTTTCCTGAGATGAGCAATATTGCAAATCAAAATATTATTGGAATCGTCTCTCCGAGGCGCTGCCAATGACGTATCACGGTACAATAATGTACTTTTATTTATATTTAACCATGTATATCAGATAATACTTACGCAAATATTTCCGTTAGTCATTTAGTTAAACGGTACCGTGGCAGATGCGAAATTTGGTTTAGTACTCTCATAACGAGGTCACATGGACCGCCTTATCTTCAAACAGGCAGTGTAACAGCATTTAATTTTTTGCAAAGGGTCGCTATAGAAGGGAGATCACTCCAAACAAAACAATTGTTTATAAGGAATGAATCAAGATGCGTTATGCAACTCGGATGATTCAAGCTGTAATTCTATTGCAATGAAATGTTTACGTCTTGATCTTTCGGATTAGATGTATGACTTTATCCACAGGGACTCGTAGTAATCGAACACTTAGTTGGTAATGGCTATGTACCATTACCCCATAAGGGTACCCTAACTACGTATCCCTGTGACTTTATCCGAAGACGTTCAAACCATTACTTTGGCGGGCCTTCAGCGGATGAATAAAGTAATCAATGTGACAAAAGGTGAAATTGCTTGTAACGAACAATTTCTCCTTTTGTTGCATTCGTTTCTAACAATACCATATCGAAGTTTCAGTTAACTAAACCTGATGATTGTCTTCTGTAATTGGCTTTATTTCGACCAGCCATAAAACACATTTAGGAACAAACAGATTAATACAAGAAATTATCACGTAAGTCCCTAACCCATATGCTCCAAGCTGTAAATGCGTTACACTAAGCGCTTAGAGCGCTTTGTAATTTTTCAAAAATAGATTTGTGTGTTGTCTGCTATCTAAAACCTCAAAGAGCTGGTTGATTTTGATTAGGAAAGATACTCAGAGTAGCAAACAGGTTAGATCATAGGCCAAGCCACCAATTCACTTTGCAGCCGGCCTTGATATAACCGGTTTGTACAAGCATGAAGGTGGTTCCAGCACTATAAGGGTTAAAATGAAATATCTACGTCTGGAAGATCCGTACAACATAAATCCCCTGTTAAAATGAGATCCCAAATTGGATTTTGTATCTTCAAAGACACACGTCTCTTTACTTCGTATTGTCATAAAATGTGCTATGAGGAAATGAGGAAATACCATACAAGTCCCCTGCTTAGATAAAATGTTGAAATGGATTATAATATTGACAAAGACACACGTTTCTTTATTTCAATCCGTCACAAAACGCGAATTGGGAAACAGATCAGCGCGGGAAAATGCCACATAAGTCCCCTCCTTGGATAATGTGTCGAAATGGATTATGGTATTGACAAAGGCACACCTCTAAGACTTTATTTCGAATTATCATAAATAGCGAATGAGGAAACAGAGTAGCTCCGAAAATGCCGGGTAAGTCCTCTGCTCAGATAAAGTGTTGAAATGGATTTTAGTATCAACAGACACACCACTTTGACTTCCAGCAAATACACGTATGGGGAAACATATCAGTGCGCGAAAATTCCCCTGCTTTAGGCTGTTTAGATAAAGTGTTGAAATGGATTACCGTATCGGCAAAAAACAACTTTTTTTTTTTCAACAGGTCGCAAAACGCGTATGTGGAAACGGATTGGCGCGGGAAAATGCCACATAAGTCCTCTTCTCAAATAAAGCGTTGAAATGGATTATCGTATCGACAAGGACACACCTCTCTTTATTTGACAGCTCTGTATTGATACTTGAACGGGTTTAACAGGGGAATGTAACAACCTTATTAACTCCAAACAGAACAAGGCATTGGTTTTATTGCTTAAAAGCGCGAATGTCCAGATTAAAGGACTTTTTTTGTTTGTTTCCAACAGTCTCATACATGTACTTGTATTTTTATTATCATTACACTCGAATCGTTATCCATTTTATCATCATCTTTAACATAATTATCAGCACCATCCTCATCATCAGCACCATAAACAACATCACCACCATAATTGTATTTGTTGAACGCTCTGTCAACAATTTTTCAGTTTTGCCCCGGCTTATATTGATTTATCAGTACTAGGCTAGGACGTTGAAGTGTCGTACTCAAAGGACACTCCCATTCAAACAAAGGTATAGGCATGGATTGAACTTGGGAACCAGAGTCCTGAGTCAATTCCCTTCACCAGTGGGCCACCCAGAGCTAAATCATGACCCATCTTATAAGTAACAAGTATTATTTCTATCTTCCAGCAACAAAGGAAAATAGGAAAACGAGTAAATATCGATCGTAGCCATTGGCATCTCTGGCGAAAAGGCAAGATAAAGCTCACAAATGAGTGAAAGGTATCCAAATCCATAAATGCTTTTATATACTTGTTATTGTCTTCTAACGAAACATTATATTCCGAACAGTAACACACCCAATGTGAGCGTGAAGGTCTCAGTACTGTATAGTCTTGCATTCACGTCTCTATGTGATACTGTACATTCAAAAGGCGTCAACCCGAAAATAAAATATTTATTATGTGCTAGTTTATAGTATTATGAAATCACATATCTAACACACCTTTATTTGATCCTTATTTTACGTCACCTCATGAACTGTATGTGCAGTTTAGAAAACTCACTATATAGTTTTTATATACTTCGCTGTTAGATATCATATCTACTAATGCATTGGATATAATTGTTATTCCTTTGATACGTATATATATAAACATACATTTGAAGAATAACATAGTCTATTAATTAAAATACTCGGTTACATTACAATGCCCGCTAAATAAGTGGTGACGAAAAACCCCAATTAATTATAGAACTCGCGATTGGGTAGACGACAAGGACAATATTTTATCCAAGACGTAAAGTACACAGTTTCTTGTCACACATATAAGATACAACTGATCAATTATATAAAGTAGATGTAATATCATAAAAAATAGTTTTCGTCTTATTCAATTTTGAACTATCAGTAAAAAAAATGTTACATTTTATTTACATTTTAAGTGCAAATAAGATGTTTAGACAAAGTTATTCCCTTCGCTAATGTGACATGTCGCGAGCTCTTTATGTACATATGTGTAGTACATGTACAGCTTTGTCGTGAGGTAGAGTACCCCCCTAAAAAAGAACAAAATACGACGCCAGTAACGGTTATATACCCACAGAACAGAATCTAAACTAATGAACATGGTATTGCATGAACATGTGAATTAGACCACTCTCAATGTAGAGATGATAAGTTTTAATCTCAATTCAACTTTTATCAAACTTTTTCTCGATCGGATGTTCATGGGAGGTGGTCTCTAGACTGACTTACGGAATGGTTCTACCAGGATTGACCAGCCCATATGGGCAGTTGAGTATGGGGTCTTCCTCCATTATTAAGAGTCGGTATCGCAACATAACTGAAATAATGTTGACGCGATGTAAAACCCATATATGAAAAATAAAAATAAACATTCTCGATCACTTACGGTTTGTTCTGTGTGGTAATTCCTTTATATCCCGTAACACCCAACACTTGACTGGTATTTTCTACTTTAGTTTACTGATAGATTTCTTAATCTAATATATGAAACGACGCTCATGCTTAAAACGTCTCTCATATAACCTTTCCTACCTTTGTTCCCACAAGAAACGGCTTAATGAAATGTCTCTTTAAACAAGGCATTTGAAAGCATTTCGACAAAAGGAAAATTGCTCAATCAGAGCAGTTTGCCACAGTAATGTTTAATGTTGTTTTTACAAATATATTTGATCAGTTTTATTAACTCTTTTCAATATCGCTTGTCGCAAATTGTTCATAACAAAAGTTCAAAATACAAGCCTAGGATTTTCTCAAGACGGACGCTACATTACCGTTTCCATCATTCTTATAACTCTTCCAAATAACTAGATGAAATGAACACGGCGAACAATAAAAGTAGCGTTGAAGATCAACACGTGTGATGCGCAGTGGCTGATCCGGACTAACATGTTACCGTTATTGGAACAGATTTGGTTGAGTTTTAACTCATGACCCGGCCAACATACTGTAAGCCAGATCGCAATCGATCTAAATTAAATCCTTATCGAAATTGATCCAACCATGGCTTTCCTCTACGACAAGTGACCTGTACTTGGTAACATCACATGTATGAATCCGTTTAGACAAACTTATGGGAGGATTAAATATCCCAAATGTCCGGTAAAATTCTGTGACAAAAGGGAGACATTGCTTGAGAACTATCAATTTTTCGCTGAAGCCGCTATGCTGTATTCTTCTTATTATTCTACATAGGTGTGATTCTTATTTGCAACCGATAAAACGTCGGCCGTTTAAAGTTAATGCTTTCAATTACGCGTTTAATCAGTTCTCTAGTAATCCTTTCAATTAGGTCGTTTATCATATTTATAGATTGTAATTTTATATATATATGAAGAATTATTTTAGACTACGAACTCTTTGCTTTGACCCTATCATAACATATCGAAATACATTGTAATGGTATGAAAATCAATGCATTTTGGATGATATAATAATAATGAGAATAATAATTAAATAAACAATGAGAAAGTCCCGCCTTCAATACTATTTCAAGAGGAAGACTAACATAAAACGGCAGATATAAATCAGACCGGACCTTTTATATAAAATAGCCTAAAATCAGCCGTATAGTGTTTCCGCAACCTTTTGGGCACATACCCGCTTGAACAAAGAATTAAAAGGTGTTTGTTAGTTATTCGGACAACTCTACAAAACCTGTCAGCGGGTATATGTCCGAAACACTGCGGCATCATTAGACAGGTATTACGTCCAGAGTCTTTACTCATTCGTCGTTCGAGGGAGGAGTAGAATGTAAAGCGGTGCTATCAGTTAGAATCGAATAATATACACTATTTATAACTCTTTAAGAGACCTGCAACAATGTTAAGAAAGGTGAATCGTGCTCAAAGGAAACCTCTCGTATCATAAGAGGATTGCAATTTAAATATTTTATCCTGTCACTAGTGTCATTTGGGACCGATAACTAGGTGCCGTATAACATTTGTGATATCCGGCACTAGTCATGTATCACATGCACGTGACGAATCATGACGTCATAGGAACGACATGACGTCATGTTTACATCATTCTCTACTTATTTTTGTCCTTTTTTCTCGTGTTTTATTTTCATCTTTTTTCTTTTAAAGAATACATAGAGGTAACAGGATAAATAGAATAGATAGTTGGTGTCTTTGAATGAGAAATGTTATCGGGCTCGGCTTAGGATTATTTTCCGTTTCGCCTTCGGCTCACCGGATAATAATCCTAACCCTTGCCCGATAACATTTCCGATTCACGACACCAACCATCTATTCTCTACTCACCTTGAACAATACAACCAAACCACCAAAACTTGTTAGCAGGACATACACATGTAATCTGACATGAATAAGAAAGATGTATTTGGACAAACTAATTACGATATACTACTGAAACTGGTCGTTGATTCAGAAAAAAATAGATACTCACAACAACTTTTGGGCTAATAATGATACCAATTTCAATGTTGACTGTAAAAAGGTTGCTTGAGTGCTCAATATCTGATTTTGATCAATATATGAGCCCTATATTGACACATCTAAGTATAAAAGATCATTGAGTCCTCTTTCCGATTTAGAATATAGCCAACTTTTTAAGATAGGGGCTAACCTAAGCCAAAGGTTTTCCAATAAGATTACTTATCAATTGAGTCCCTGTTATTTTTTTATCACGCTTCAAGTTTTATAACACAAGAAAATGACATTAGTCAAAGATTGATCAATCAGATTACAGAAACATTGAGGTCCGATTCAGTTGAGCATAATCATCATCATAATAATGAGAACGTTATTGAACGCGGAAACCTATTTGACAGTTTAAACTGACAATCTTTTACAAGATCCTCGACAATGAACAAGTGAAAAGAAAACTACAATACTAAGGGCAGTTTTGGTATTTTTGACCATATGACGTGTTACAGTGAGGTATTTAAATGTTCGTGAAAGGCATGAGAAGAACAACTTATCTTTAAAACAAAATGTAATATAATACGATCCCAGCTTTAGAACATAGAGCATTTGATGTTTAAGGTTTCTTTTTTCTTCTACAATATAGCACGTTAACGTTATATCCTTGTACCTGCCTATATGTGTATAACAACCAGTTGTTTAGAAAGGAATTCGGCTATCCCGCGGCTAAATAAACCCGAAACGTGCGTGTATAGAACAATCAATCTTAATAATCAAACCTAAGCTTATCTTGTAATGAAAACTTTATTTTTATCATTTTTAAGTCCGACTGAAGGGTCCTGTGTGGCTCAGTGGTTAAGGTGGTGGACTCCGAACTCAGGACCTCTGGCTGCCTGGGAGTGGCCTTTGGCAAGTTACTTCAGAGCCCTGTCTAGAACTGGTGCATCCAGGAAAGCTGTGACAAAACAGAAAAATGTTGGTACGGCACTGACGAAGAAGATCCATATGGGGCTTGTGTCAGAAACAAACTATAATTAAAGAACTTTTGTTAATAGAAATTTGTGAACCAGCTGTACTGTTAAACGATACACGTAGAAGAATAGTCTTTGGAAGCAAACTTACACCATTTTCAATTCTTTAAAATGCGTATACAGTGAATTAATGTGTATTTTAATTAAAAACCATGACGTCGCTTTTGAAATCTACCGCATATTAACTGTAGATACTTTTACAAATTGACGCTTCCTGAAATAATATCATGCTTTTAATAGCCACTGTTGAATGCATTTCAAACAACAATAAATACAACTGAATTGTTTCAAAGACATTTCATTTCCACCTTCAGGTTTTCTCTTCTGTGAACAAGCACCTTTAAGAGTTGGATACTATATCTGTGAAAAAGATAACACCAAGATCTAGCAATGATTTAAGGCGTAAAAGCAGAAACGATTCGGCTGCTTTTTAGTTGAAATCGATCTAATATATATTTCATTGTCCCCCAAAATGAAATAAATTTCATAAGGTTGGTGCGAGATGTTTATAAAGTCCCGTATTGTTTGTCCCTGGCTAGACACAGCAGAGCCCTACATACTACTGTTGAACTTGTGAAAGCCGTAGAAATACTTCTGTCACGGAGTTAAACTCCAAATTGCTGGGTAACTTTCTAAAATAAATTTTTGTTACGTCTGCATTCCAAAACCTCAAATGTCTGCTTAATTTTGTGATAAAAGATGCTTAGAGTAGCAAACAGGTTAGATCACAGGTCAGTCGCCAATCTTGTTTGCGGTTGGCCTGGAGCTAACCTGTTTGCACAAACGTGGATTCGGTTCCATCGCTGTAAGGGTTAATCTCCAAATAAATAAAGACCTCATTTACCTATTTGTTTATATCAATGGTTCAGAGGAAGTCTGTCGGCGTCTGGTACCGAGGTCCCGGGTTCGACCCCTGTTAACGGCGTAAATGCATGGACATACCCACAAATCGGCACATATATGCATCCAGGAGGCAGTTATATAGATTGCATAAAACAAGTTTAAACTCAACCAATTATACAACAAAGTAATTCTTAAGCAGAAGCTGCCCATACCAGTTACCAAAAATGAGTACAATGTTACAGAATTAGATTTATCCTGTCACTAGTGTTATTTTGGGACCGATAACGAGGTGCCGTATAACATTTGTGATATCCGGCACTAACCATATAACACATTCACGCGACAAATCATGATGTCATAAGAACGAAATGACGTCATGTTTAGATCATTCTCTACATATGTTTTCCTTCTTTCTCGTGTTTTTTGTAACATATTATTTGTTTGAAAGAATACATAAAGGTAACAGGTTAAATAGAATAGATGGTTGGTGTCTTTGAATGGGAAAAGTTATCGGGCTCGACATCGGAATATTTATCCGTTTCGCCTTCGGCTCACCGGATAATATTCCTAAGCCTTGCCCGATAACATTTCCGATTCACGACACCAACCATCTATTCTCTATATGTAGCATAATACTCGCTGTAACAAAAGGAGAATGGTTTTCATCTAATCACGATACCTGTATTTTGTCAGCTTTGAACGCGTTAAACACCATTTAGATAGAGAGAAAAAAGACTAACATAAAGACTAAAGTAATAAGTTAACATTGTACGATGTTTTTATATGGGATTACCACTGTGTCAACTCATTTTCGATTGCATTGTAATAAATCCATTTTAACTGATATTTGCTTTGTAATCCATACGTTATTAAAGAAATATGTGAGTCATGCCGCTTTATTTCCGATAAAACCGCCGACCAAACTCTTTAACAAACGAATAAACGTCGAAAACCGTTTATATTTTACACGTACCAATAGAACAAAAGAAAAGAGCTACAAAAACAAAATCATTCCGAATGAAACATAATTCTTAACGATTTCTCTCTTTCGGCCATGTTGTTTTGCATATTTTTTCCACTTCATGGATCTCCTAAATTTCGAAAATGAATTACTATTCTGCATTTCCCCATGCGCTAGAATGAATAAGATTATTCATACCTTATTCATACGCAACTTAGGATTTGATTAAGTCAAATCGGAGGTCTATATAAATTTATACCTCAAAGTATATTGAAGTTTTAACTAAGTGATATCAACTTTTTATATCTTACGACGGAGGAATTATACCTATCAGTCACTGATTAGAGACCGAGTGTTATAAATAACATGCTATTTAAAGTTTAAAGTCAACCCCGGCATGTAATGAAGCGACCACCTACCGACTTTTATCAAATATGATCGAATTACATTTCCTTTGTGATAACAAGTATAAATCATTTTGATAACGGGACAAATTGAAGTTTGAAAGGGAGTTCTGCATTCTTAAATGTTTTCTTCAATCCTTTGCAGCAGGTACGTTTGGGTTAGTCTATCACATGATGATAAAGTAGAGAGTTGAATGTCTCGTGTACACAAAGACTTTCGGGGCTATTTAACCCATTGCTTTAACACTTTCCCAAACAATAACGACAGTTGACCACTTTCTTGCATTCGACTAAAATAAACATTGTGGGAAAAGGAGAAATTGCTCGTAACGAGCAATTTTTTGCTCACAAGGTTTTCTGCTCTATCTGACGAATATTTTCAATTTCATCACATTTTGAAATGTCGTCTGCAAACTCTTTCAATTTGGGACAGTCGAAAATTAAGCATTTGGTAAAGGGTCAAGGACTTTTCGTCATTGATCTGCAATGAAAACATGCCAATTGAAAACGGCATGAAATGGTTAAAAACTTCTCTTTTCATGTGTGAAGAATTTATTGATTTAAGATATGTACCATCAGAACTACTTTGCGAATTAGAATTCAATTTTGATTCTTAAATACATGTAGGGGCCTATAGTAGCATTAATTTTTAGCATCATTTCCTCAAATTGATTTTTGTCAAACTGCCCAAATTTGAAAGCAACCGCAGAAGAAATCTATTTAAAAAACAATTTTGATTAAAAACGGAAGACGTTGTTGCAACAAAACTGATGAATTGCCCCCACTACCACCGAGGATTTCTAACGTCTTTCTCTGCTAGGATGTAAAACTTCAGCAATAGCCAAGGTATAAATCAATGGGTATGTATTTGCTTTCAATGTGTACTTAACATTACAAAGCAAATCTTTGAAATAAAGACACATTGGCGTCCGGTAAAGTTGCCATCGTGCAACAAACTGATCTGATGAGAAGTGATCAAATTTATTAGGTCCAATCTGTTCTGAACTTTAAAGGCTCATAAAAGGAGATTAATTCTATGTCAAACAATATTATTTTGTAAACTTTTGGTCAAATTCAAATAGTTATCATTAGAAAACACCATCTGCACAACTTAAACTCTAATGTCAATCAGAAATAACCCAGTTTAACCAGTTTAATAATTCAGATTGACTGAATCTTCACCTCTGACATTGACAGTTGATACAAAAGATTTTGAATCGACCAATTAGAATTTGTTCATTTTTGAATATGTAAACAAACAAGTTGTTGATTAATATGATTTAATTGGAGACACCTATATTTCAAGCACAAACTAACTTATATTAAAGGAGTCTATTTAATAGGATCTCAATGCATTCGTAAATTAATTCTGATGACTTCTATGCACTTAATAAAAGAACTCTATATTTTTTTCAGTAATTCGTTTGTACTCATCTCATTTTATGTGCCTTTAAAGCCGTTTTCAATAATCTGGGAGCTACGAATAGAAGACCATCTAGTAGTCACTGGGTTTAATGAATATTTAGACATCGGACTAGTCCGAATAATATAGACGTAGATGTTTTATTCTATGAACACATATATAGCAGCTTGGACCATCCAAGTTGGTATTACACTAGAACTTTGTTTGTGAAGTAGTACATGATGAAAGTAAAGCGGAAAGACTAAATATGGTAGCTTCCTTATCATTGAAATGGCAGGATCCATTCAATACCTCGAAAAGCACCTTTTTTGAAAATGGAAAATTGAACTTAAGTTATTTGACTCTATAATTATACTACCACTTCTTCTCTGCAAAAGTAAGGGGAGGCATTTCATGTAAACATATTAAATCGTGTTTTCCTAAATTTTATTGACAAGTACTAAATCACGATTGGTGTTCGTTCTAGCGTACCACCATGGTGCTGACAACGAAATACGTTGCGCAACTTCCGGTTTAGTGTTTTTAGGGTATTTAGCTATTTTTCTGCATTTCCAGTTTTGAGCTTATGGAATTTGCTGAGAATTCGCATTTTTTCCTGCTTCGGATTGAGAGAAATTTTAATTGTTGAAGCTGTCCATAGAAATATTAAGTTGACAAAACGTTTTGATTTTTAACTCCAAATCCAATAGGCTCGCTCTTGTTATACTTCATCAAATAAATCCTCTTATTTCTTTACTCTTCTACCCTAATCTGAAATGTTTCGCCTAGACTGTATTTGCTCTTAGCTAGTCTTCTCTTTTTCTTAAAGAACTCTTAGGTTTCTCACCATTGCTGTTTTTGATTTGTTAAGTGAATACGTATGGTTTATTAACAACATAATGTAATATTGCCATGACCATGCAACATTATTGTTCAAATTTTCTATATATTATGAATTATATTTTGGGCATAAAATATGTTTAAAGAAGAACAAACAGCTGTATCTTTAATAACTTTACATGCGCTCTCTCGATGGTGTCTGATTTGAGAAACAAAAAGAAGTAAACGTCGTATGAATATGAACCATGAGTTAGAAAAACCCTTTTAAACATTATAGCTACAATGTAGTAAACATGTTCCTGTATATTTTTTTCATCATTATTTATTCTATCGTATGGATATTGCTATACAGTGTAACTGTTTTTGAAATAAAATGCTTGGTGATTGTGTAATATGGTTTTATTGGATAAACACGAAGAGTACAGATTGGCTCACACCTGATCACATTGCTAGTGCGAACAGTGTCAATGAAACCTGTTAAACAAACGACACCATTTTGTCGTGTTGGCATATCGTGCCGCAAGGAAGCGCTATAGCTGTGGTTTCAGAAAAGACACGAAGCGAATTGGGGTCATATTTTAAATGGGCCACGTCACGGGAAAAGGGGCACTCGAAAATAGCAAACAGTGTAGCCCCAGACCAGCCTCCACGTCACTGACGTGGCGGCTGGTCTGGGGTTACACTGTTTGTCATCTTAGAGGACATCAAGTTCTACCTTTAAACAAATACAAATGATAACTGTCGTGATTAGATGCTGGAAAATAGCTCTAAGAAAGAGCCGAGTCAGTGGTTTTTATTTATGTCCGAGTGTCCCTTTTCGCGTGACGCGGCCCAAATACTTTTGTCAGAATTATTTAATCTGGCATTTGATACACCGTTATACAACCGTTAATAGTACCAAAATGGCGGATGGAAACGTACTGGAGGTTGTGAATGGGCAGCTGTTTTTTGATTGGTTAAAATAAAGGATTCAGAATGCTCTATTTAGAATTTACAGGGGCGTTGTCAATTTTCGTGGAAAATATAAATAAACATTTTTTGCGGCGGTGTGGTAAATTGCTTCGAATGAACCAGGTTCAGAGGTAAGATATGTCTAAGCTATCAAACCAAAATATCATATGTGGTTAATTAAAGTGGAGGCAATAAAATAGCTTAGTTGGACAGTGACGAATAACGTGTATCGAATTGGATAGGCAGTGCGAACGTATGGTTATATGAGAAAATAGTTGTTGAAATGTGATTTGCAATCCGTCTATCCAAAGAAATAAACAGTATCATTTGTAGAGTACATTATGCAAAATACGGTCTTTATATAAATATCAAAGGAATACTTGTTTTGAATTTGACTGATAAGATATATATTATGATTAACCCCATTTAGAAGGAATATACATAAACGTACGAAAAAGAATCCTTTTAAGATAATACTTCTGTAGAAATTTACTTTTACATACAAATTTGACAATGAGTTATTCGAAAGCAAATGTGGAAGACAACGACTCATCTGTGCTTATTTGTATCCAAGGGATTATTTAGATCTATATGCTGTTTTGTACTTATGAACACACATAAAAAAGGAAAACGAGTTGATTTAGAAATTTGTTTATGGATTAAAACATAATTTTTTTTAAATTACATGTCTGTGTCAAACGTGTGCGAAAAATAGCTGTAATCAAATAAAATATTTTCAAATTATGCTTCGTAGCCAATTTTTCTTCAGAGTTTTTAAGAAGATAAAACGATGTATATAACTTATACATCTAATGAACCGCTCATTTCATTTCACGTAGGAAAACCGAATTAACGTTGTAAGGGTTTGTCGATTCTTCGCTGGCAAGTATATACAAAAGAAAACTAGTTTGCGAATAATATCAACATCTGAGTATTTAGGTAACCGATACCTGTAACCTACGACAATATTGTTTTAAATGAAATGCCAGAATGTTTTAACTAGGTGGTAATGGGAAAGGTAATTTTGATTGTTATTTATTTTCCTACAGAAGTCGCAAAGTGGTATATTTCATATGCACCATTTGAATAGATATTCTTTCTTCTATACGCTTCCAATGATGTGTCACATTGCAACAGTGTACTTTTATCGAAGATACTATACATGTTAATCAGTTCCGACGTTCGCAAATATTTTCCTCAACCCTTTACCAAGCGCCAATTTTTTTACTATCCCATATTTAAAGAGTTTGCAGACGACATTTCAAAATGTGATGAAATTGAAAAATAATCTTCTGATAGAGCTGAAAACATTATGGGAAAAGGAGAAAATGCTCGTTACGAGCAATTTGTCCTTTTCCCACAATGTTTTCCAGAGTCATCTGCAACAAAATGATCAATTGTCATTATTGATTGGTAATGGACCGTTCCAAATGCCGAATTTTCGACCAATCAGAATAAAGCTTTACATTCACTGCACCATAGTATGTTGCTATGCTTCACAAGCGGTTCCTTAGGTACGGATTGAAAATGTAGTTGGCAGGGAAGAAATTTCGATAATGGCACGTAGATTTGCACGCGATTGCTGTTTTGTTGATAGTAGATATCCAGAAAAGATGCAGTTGATACGATTCTATCCTTTTTCAAGCCCAAAAACTATAACAAAGTAGTTTTTGTCGTATATACCATGATCAGCTCAAATTTAATAACTTTACGTCAATAAAGTGGTATGCTCTAAGGTAAAGTGAAATTGTATACATTTAAGGCTTCCCCGCTCATTAAAGATGGTAGAAGATCCCAATTCTTACTGCCTGAACTGTTGACCAAGTTTGGTAAATCCTATTTGCCAGAAGAGTCCAGCAAGAACCATTTTTCTTTCTAAGTCAACCGGGAGACGGTTATGAAAATCCGTATTTAACCCTTAGTGGGATTTGAACAAACTTTGAAAGAGATCATGTGATTTCAAATGTCTGTACTTAGCACAAGTCCTATTAAATGTTAGTTATTAAGATTGGGTTTTAAATAAGTATATAATACATATATCTATACAAAGACTGTATGTGAAATACAAGCATAAATATATGTATATCAGTATAATTCTGCCAGGGGCTGTAGGTATCTTGCATTCTATTTTTTACAATTCATGTACCTGTAACAAATTTTGAAAATGCCTTTATATTACCTTTTAGAAATAAATAGATGTTTTCCCCGGATTAATATTCCAGTTAATATTCATATATATTGCCTAATAACACTTTTGTTAAAACTTGGTGTCAATGTCATGATTGTTAAAGATATAAGTTAGTTTGGGTGATTTAAGCAATTAATGCAAATAAAACTTCCACTTGTGTTTTTATCAAGTTCAGGTACTAAAAAATTAACTGCTTTAGTTAACATGTTAAAAATAAAAGCGATCTTTTATCATAAAATATGTTTTTCTTTTTATGTCCCTAATCATATTGAAGAACTAACAAATTTAATAACATAGTGTTACCTAGAGGTCCTGATAAGAGTGTTATTTGTGGAATTATTTTCTTTTCTTCTTCCTTGAACCCATATTGTTGGCAGCCATTATAAATTACCAGAAACGACCAGTCAGTTTAGTACCAACGGTGTATGCATGGTTTTCCTTTTACCCTTTGATTTATGCCATACTCGGGGGTGGGTCGTATTTTTGACCCATAATATTTCGAATTATGAATGGAAAATAATGATCTTTAGGGATCATTTACAGGAATTGGCGGTCGGATTCTATATAGTTTTGGGGTCATCGAAAATCCGGATGTGATTTGTCTTATATTTCATGAGATACTGCATGAAAAAGAAGCTGGTCATTTCGTGCTCAAGCCAAGTCGTACCCACTCAAATTTGGTCACCCCTTACCCATTTTTGGTCCATACATAAGATAAGCCCCCCCCCCCCCCGTACTTCCCAATGCTACCTTGATATGCCGTTGCCCAGTGTGGAATTTAGTTTTGAGCTGTCACTGTATCGGAGTAATTTCTAACATCTCGCACTGACTCGGATTTTATGCATACAAGAATCTTTTTTTTTTCTTAACTTTGTAAATGTAAGTTTGGGACAAATAGTTTAAAGTAACCTCTAGGATGCAATCAGCAATGTTATCATGACAGATGAATATCAAACACGGATGTCGTGAGAAATAATTTAAGCGATTCAATAACCGTAACGTAGACTGATGCCGCCATATTGGTAGTAGCTTGTGAAGCATAGCAACAGTAACTAGGCGCCGTCGAGTATTTGAAAATTCGCGGAACGGTCTATGGGTTAAGTCTTTCGGACTTGAAAAGATACTCTACATTGCAACAGTGTTCAAGACCTTTAGCAAACCAGCATGACGAAGGGCATGACCCTCTTTAGGGTACTTTCGACGGCATGCCTTCTGATGGCTCTATCCGATCCAGCCAGTACGAGTGACCTTGACATTTACCGCGACCTTTGCCCGCTCTCTGCATTCTGCACGGTGGGCAGCCTACTTAAGCCCAGGATGCTGACGTCACGTAACGAAACCTCGTGCTGCTTGACGTGTTTCTGTGACGTCATCTGTGACGTATATAACGACTGTTGCCCGGATGTCGATCAGTTGTTACCCCGTCCCCCAGCAAGCAACACGTCAATCAAGCCGGCCTGTCTGACGGCGCTTGTTACACCGAAAGACAGTTTTGTTGCAGACGCTGGCGATTATGATAGATATTTGAACCATTACCGGATGCTGGATTCCTGCCCGATAGACTACGTAGACGGGGAGGACACCGTGGCAAAGTGTGCGGGAACGGCTGCGAACTTCCCGACAACCCTTGATGACGTCACACTAGTCTCTGACGCAAGTAGCAGAGTGTTTAAGAATAAACACTGCGCTCTTTGTCATGGTGTACACGCACGTGAAGTGATAAGGTATGTCTTTATTATTGCCTTTTAAATGAATCAAAAAGTAAACTAAGACATCGTACATGTAAAAACATTCTTGATCATTACAATATGTAAATACCTGCCCAAAGACATGGCCGAATCTAGGTTGTTAGAACTTGTGCTAAACCCTTTTGCATTGTTATTCATTTGCTTGATTTAATGTACATGTTTCTTTTGTAAAATTGTTATGGCAATGAGGTATGTTTATAGTAAATCGGTGGCTTTAATTCCACATTCCGAATTCAAAATGCGAATAGTTGGCAGGTTGAAAT